>BSBK01000439.1:840000-902500 GCA_027943335.1 Chamaecyparis obtusa | reverse complement strand
TAGTGTCAATGGAACTACTTCTACCCATTTTGTGAAGTAATTTGTTGTTGTGATTATATGGGCATGACCATTTGATGAATGTGGATAAATAGACCCTATGAGATCAAATTCACATTGTTGGAAAGGACATTATGTTGTAAAGGGAATTAGATCTCTTCCTGGTGCATGAATCAAGTTACCATGTATCTCACATTTCTAACAATTATTAGCATACTTCATAGCCTCTTTTTCCATGTCTAGCCAATAGTACCCTATCCTAATAAGTTCACAAGATAGTGTTAAACTATTGGAATGTGATCAACAAATAACTTTGTGGACTTCCTCTAGTGTGTGTTATGACTCTTCACTTTCTAAACACCTTGTTAGCACCCTAAAAAAATTTCATGGCCTTAAGTGTTTTCCCTAGTCTCTACAAATATTTTTCCATCTCCCTGGCTTGAAACCCTTGTTAAAAATTCAAAAATCTAGCCGTTGGTATAAAAACCCCTAGACTTAGCCTGACCCTGTTCTAATTTTGTGTTACCTTTTTCATCACTTAAGATCCTATATACCCATGTACTTAAATGTTATGACCCTTTGCATGTCATGCGATTAGGTTTTAAAACTTCTAGGCCCCCTTTAATATTTCGTAAGTCCCTAAGTTCCCCCTGTAAATATTTCCAAATGTCAGACCTTTTGAAAAACTTGTGGTTGTCGCTTGTTCACAAGGAATCTTTTTCCCCCTTGTGAACATGTGACAATGTGACACCTATCAATGCAAGCCCTTCTCTTCTTTCCCAAAAGTAAATGGTTCAAATGAGATGAGTGGTTGTCGTAAGTCCGCAAGCCTTCTGCATGTTAGAGTTTCTGACATGCGCTTTTGCGATGTCTTGACATCTGTCCCAACAGTATTTTCCTAGGCCTGGTCCCTCTGACACCATCTTAGATCAATGGTGGGTGCATCTTCTTATGAGATGTTTCAGAGGCTTGAGATTATGAGACAATCGTTGATTATTCCATAGTTGCGGTGTTTCAGACGGTGGGTCCTAATTGCCACATAAGCACAAATGACCATTCCTTATTGGCTGAGAGAAATGATGATATGGCAAGGTGGGGTCAAGTGTTAGCCACTTGAAGATCTTGTGGTTGTCACATGATCACAAGGCATATTCTTCCCCTTTGCAATCATGCAACAACCGTTGATTTAGAATCTAACATGAAGACCGCTCGATGGACCCAATCGTTTGAAGGTACTGGCATGTAAGGTTTTTGATTGGTCGGCAGGGTGACAAGATGAATATTGTTAGTGGGGCCAAAATTTTTGGAGGTTCAGTGGTTCTAATAGTGGTAGAGCATCAGCATCTAGTGTATGATCTTAAGGGTTATTTATAACACATGAGGCTCTAAGATTGGCCATTGATTCTTTTTTGTGTTAGAGGTTTGTCAGAACAGGGGTGAGATTCTTCATTGACAATGGGTGTATGTTCTGGTGGAATCTTCATGGCTTATGAGGGCTTAAACCTAACCATAGATTTGTTTCATGTCAAGGGATCTAACAGAGTAGTATAAAAAGGTTGATCTAATGGTTGTCATAAGATCTAATAGATTATGTCAGAGGTATGCAAACTTTTGACAACTATTGATCTCATTTAAGGTGGGCCCGGTTTTTGGTCTAGGATTTTTGGTGGAGTGGTTAAATCTTTGGCAGTCTTGATAAATGTTTGTAGTGTTTGTTTGTTCACAGAGTATTATGGTAGGGTTCTAAGTTTTTTAGCAATTTAGTGAATACGTGTTTGCTGAATCTCTAGATAGAGTAGTAGTGTTTCAAGTTTTTCAACAAATTCATAAAATGTCTACAGTCACATATTCACCAAATGGGTCAAAAGGTCAAGGGGTTTGCTTAGGATTGTGGGGTCATTTGTCTAGGTGTCGCATTATGATTGGCCAAGCTAGAAAGGGATGTAGACATGTCAGTAAGCCTGAGAGATTTTAAAGGATGCCGAGATAGAAGATCTAATGGCTATCTGATGTTCGCATAGAATCATTTGAGGCTATACAAACTTATGATAGCCATTCATTTATAAGATTATGAAGAAGCGGGTCTGATATGCCAACTCAGTGCTGATGTGCTCTATTTTTATTGGTTCAAAGGGTTTAGTGATGTGGAAAAGACTTTTCAAAGGTTTGTTGACTATTGAGGGATTATTGCGAGCCACCCGATCTACCGAGAATAAATTAGATCAATGGTCATGTTTTAAATTTGAGCCAGTAGCCATTTTATCTTAAAATTCAAATGTTTCTATAGGTTTTTCTCTATAGGGTTTAAAGCAGTGGTTCATAATTGATTTTCCCAATCGATTGCAGTTGGAGTTTGATGAGTAAGACATAGGTGGCTATGAAGATTTGATTTTTCCATCCTGGGTGCCATACTGAGTAATTATAGAGGGACGATGATTTGATTTAGGTAGCTAGGGTTTGAGTATGTGAGAGATTTCCATGACTACTACATGCATGTTTTTATGTAGGCCGACTCTAGCATTTAATTTTGTTTCCTGCAATAAGAAATCAGTTCAAATTGTATCTACAATTAACCCTAAATATGAAACCAATGCATTTGTACATCAGATTTAATCTGATTCTGTAGTGTTTCTTGGGTTTCCTGCATTCTTTATTTCTTTTTGTACATTGGTTTTTGTAGACCTAGTTTTTCCCTAAATGATCCTTTGCTTGTTGCAATCCTTGTTCATATAAAATGATTTTTAAGATCATTTAGGGGGGTTCTAAAAATTTGGAAGTTTTTTGGTTTTTTCAGTTCCATGAAGGGTCCTTTTCTTGTAGATATTTTCCTTCTTCTCTGCATATAGGGTTCCCTCTTTCCTTTGTAGTTTTGGAGAAGATAATACATGTTGTAATAGCTTGTCTTATGTATGAGGATTCAATGTATCTATATTGTTATTAGACTATCTCCATTTGAATCATGAATTTATTGATTATAACATCAAGGTGTTTGATCTTTCTATCTGCATTTCCTATGTATTTGCAATAGAGTTGTCTTCATAGAGATAACTGATTTCAAGATTAGTTTTTAGGTATGTATGAGTTGGGATATCAAGGGTGTCTCATGCTTGTCTTCTAGTAGATGTTGGTCAATGTATCAATTGTTCATAGGTCTCTTCTAAGGGGAGGGTTAAAATCCTTTGAGTAGGTAATAACATATCTGGGTACACAGGTGGATTGCTAAGTGAGGTTTGGTCATGGTGTGTGATTGATGTTAGGCATCAACACATTGAATTTATTGCTTTATTGTTTCATAGATGTCTATTGCAATAGGGTATTTGACTTTGTGGCCCTTTGGATAAGGCACTGGTCTATGAGGAACATAGGGTATCTTAGGGGTCCTTTCAAACCCATCATTATATCATTTACATTCATTTCTACCCTTTCCCTTTCATTTTGTTAGGATAGGTCTCTGGTTTTCATACTCACTCTATGCAAGTAGGGCTATTGCATGAGATCTTGGTTTCATTGAGGTACAGGATACCTACAAGGGTTTGAAGAATATTCCATAATAATGTATCTGCAAGCCTATTATTTATCATGAGGTTTCTTGAGTGTGTAGATAAGGCAATACCCACCTGAATGATGGGGAGCTCAAAGAAGAAGGAGGATTCCTTTCAATCATAATCAATTGGACTATTTTCTTGTCAAACTTGAGTGCCTACCCTGAGAATCAAGCCCATCTATTGATTCAAGTTTGGTCCTACAAGGAAAAGCTCCAACACACCTAAGAAGTATACCATCGATACTTCATTTGTAAAGATCATTACCAATGATAACATACCATGATGCATTCCATATAAGGTAGCATTTTTTGTGGTAGTTAAAGGTATTAGGAATGATTTGGTCATGAAGGTAGGAGGAGACATGTTTATAGTGGGAGGAATCATGACCAAAAATGGTGTAGATCATGTGGGTTTCTAGGTAATCATAGGTAGGGAATGACAATGCTTCCACCAAGAACTCATAGCGTAGCTCATGTTCAAGCTACTATAGAAGAGATTATAGTATTTCCATGGCATCAAAAGCCTTGTTCTCCACTCTAGGTATCTATTCAAATGTGACTAAAATGAAGTATTTCTTTAGATCATCTACCATGCACTTGTATAGAATAATGTTTTCATCCTTTGTTTGATACACATCATTGAGTTGGTGTATGACCAACTCTGAGTCTCCATGAACGTGTAATTTTGTTACTCTCCATTCAATTGCTATTTTCATTCCATATAGCAAAGCTTCATATTTAGCTATGTTGTTGGTGCAAGGGAACTTGATTTTGAATACTATAGGAATGGAGTAACCTTGGGGTTTTATGAACAATATACCAGCTCCAGATCCATTCTGTGTGTAGGATCCATCAAAGAATAAGTGCCATGTTCTAGAAGATAGGTGCATGATGGAGGAATCAGGAAATTCCATTTGTAGTGGTTGGTCATCAAATATGGGAGCCTCAGCTAGTTGATCTACAATGACTTGTCCTTTGATAACTTTTCTTTCAACATACTCAATGTCAAACTCACTTAGGAGTATTACCCACTTTTTGAGTCTACCAATGAGGGTAGCTTTTCTTAACAAATACTTCAATGGATCAATATTTTCTACTAATTGTGTGGTATGAGATAACATGTAGTGTCTTAGTTTCTATGATGCAAAGATCATAGCTAGACATGCCTTCTCTATCATGGAATAATTCTCCTCATAAGACACCAATGTTTTTCTAATATAGTAGATAGTTATTTCCTTCTTATTCTCATCATGTTGTGCTAGCAATGCCCCCAGTGATATATCTATAGTAGAGGCATACAATATTAATGGCTTCCCCTGAATAGGAGGGATGAGAATTGGTGGGTTCACCAAGTATTGTTTGATGTGATTGAATTTCTTGTCACATTCCTCATTCCATATGAAGGTTATACCTTTATGTAGTGTCTTTGTGAAAGGTTGTGATATATCTACCAACTGAGATATGAAGCATCTGATTGATTGCACCCTTCCTTGTAAGGTTTGCATTTTACTTATGTTTTTAGGAGGTTGCATCTCCATGATTACTTTGACCTTTGCTGGATCTATTTCAATACCTTTCTTTGAAACAATGTACCCTAAAAGCTTCCTTGAAGTGACACAAAAGGAACATTTCTTAGTTTTTAGTTGGAGACTAACTTTTTCCATTCTATCCAGTATTGTACCCAAGTCAGCTAGATGTTCCGATCATTTCATTGATTTAGCCAAAGTGTCATCAACATAATCTTCCATGTTTTTATGCATCATAATGTGAAAGATAGTTGTCATAGCTCTTTGATATGTAGCACCAACTTTCTTAAAACCAAATGGCATTACATTCCAACAGAAAGTCCCCCATGCATAGGTGAAAGTTGTCTTCTCTTGATCTTTGGGACCTATCTTGATTTGATTATATCTAGAGAAACCATCCATTAAAGAATACATTTCAAATCCCATAGTCATGTCCACTATCATATCAATGTTTGGTATTGGAAAATCAGCCTTAGGGCATGCTTTGTTTACATCTCTGGAGTCAGTGAAAACTATGATATATTTTCTAGTTTTGATACTAGAACTATGTTTGAGATCCATTCTACATAGTCTACAACTCAGATAAATCCATCTTTAAGTAATTTCTCCAGCTTAGTTTTAACAAGGAGTGCAACATGAGGATGCATTTTACACAAATTTTTCTTGATTGGTTTGACTCTTGGAGTGATAGAGAGATGATGCATGATGAGATTAGGATCCAATCCTATCATATCTGAACACTTTCATATAAATTTTATCTTCTTCTCTATTAAGAATATGTTGAATTCTTGTTTTTCTTCTTCTGATAGAGATTGTGCTACATGAATTAACTAAGGTTCCTCTCTTGTGCCCAAATTGATAGGCTGAGTTGGTTCTATCAACACTAGGGATTTGTCATGTAAATGACTCAGAAGGACATAAAATATCTCATCCTTAGGCACCTCAGAGATTTTTTCACCTTCAGATACATCTTTTATTTTTACTATTTTTGGTTCTAAGACTTCCACATAGTGGTTTTCACCCTCAAAACTCTTTTTCTTTTTTCTTTTATTCTTTTGACTGAGATATTTGATATCTGACTCTATCATGCTAATTCTAGGTTCATTGATGGAAGTCGTTATGGGTTCTACCATGTTTAGGTAGCATGCAAGAGCATACTTAGTTTGAAAAGTATGGATAACATGGTTTGGATCATTGGATGTCTGGTCAATAAGCCTGGGATGTTGGATAGTAAGTCTAGGAAAGGATTGGCTGATAGTATTCACACATACAGTATTTTCATTATTGGTTTTGATCTGACTCTGAAATTCAAGGATGATATTACTACTTAGAATTTTCAATTCATTAAGTGTCTCAACGTCATCATTGGACCTTGTTAGTGCTTCAATTTGCAGATTATCAAAATACTCATATAATCCCAATGGACATAATCTAGCAAAATGCAAACACTAAGGTATTAAGGCTAGAAAACCTTCTTCACTTCGAGTATGAATACTCAAGTGGGTGTACCTATATCAATTCACTACTTAATTGAGCTCTTAATTGTGAGCTAACTCCTTCACTACTCTATCCTTGCTTCCAAACTCAACTCAATAAGATGAGAGAACTCTAAGTATGGCCCATATTATCCTGATACACAATATAATGATAGAAATCATGAAAGTAGCAACATGAAACAATGGTTTAAGGATATTCATCCTTCTTCTTTTTAGAGTTGAACTCAAGGAAGGCTAACCTCATTCAGTGCTTCTACAAAGCATTACAAAACACATCTATGAACATGTCATAGAATGATTCAGAGCATGATTGTACAAGTAAAGTAAAATGAAACAATTATTTATACTTTGGGTGGAAAATAAATGTAAATGGATCCAGAACCAGTGCCTTATCCACTTGGGTGTCATAGTCAAACCCTACCTCCACATATATATATCAAAAAAAATATACTAAAATGCAAATGACATGCCTAACATACCATCCTTTTAATTCCTACAACTGTCATCAAATTCATACATAGATTATTAATTCCCAGAGACATCCCCTAAGATTTTACTCTTTCCTTGAAAGAAACTTAAGCTTAACCCCTATATTCACCTTGTGAATAATGTATTTAAAATGCCTTGTAATCTAAATACATAAGAAAACTAAAACACTTCATACATAAAGACAACAAAATGGTAGTAAAAAAGCTCCAATATTTTGTATTAATGGTCAAAATGCATTGATACAGTATCCTCTCACTTAAAGAAAATAAGGTTTTGTATTCAGAACCTTTCTTACAGAGTTTTTTCCCCTTGTAAAAATGAGCAAAAACTTGCTATATATACTAATCAACCATCTTGGAATCCTTGAAAGGATGCAACGAGCTTCAGATGGCTGTTAAAAGATCTTGTACTAAAAACAAGATTACAAACTGACAAATTTGTTTGTAACAACAGATTACAAATATCTATTTCCAACAATTTTGCAGGTGGCACCTTTGGCTAAGGATATTTTAGAGCAGTTGCTAAATTTGTTGCATGAATGATGACTGCCATTATCAGCTAACCTACATCATCCTTTGTTTGGACATGCTCTCCCTCAAACTCTGGATTAGATGCCAAGTGCATTCTACTCTTCTTCTTTCACAAGTTGGACAACTGGCTTCTTCTTCTTCTTTATTATTAACTTCTCCCAAGCTGCCACATCATCATCAGATGGCCAGTTGTAGCTCTGTAGCTCCTGAAGTGATTTGATCTGCTGCTCCCATGTAGAATCAGTTATATTTTTGGCCTCAACCAAAAACTATACGCAATCATTTTCAATCTTGAAAAGACTATCAATGATATTATTACATATATCCAGGTCCAAAGCAATATCATCCTTTAGGAAGGCATCCTATTTAACTACCAATTGATCCATTGATAGCTTCCATTCTTCCAACTTGACCACATTTCCATTATCCTCATAAATCGGAGGCAAATATTTGCTATAATCTTTATCAAACATGGCCAGCTTGGCCTTTATTTGGTTTGAATTTCCTTTGAAAAACTTTGAAGCAACACTTATTAAGCCAATCTTCTCAAAAACTTCACTTACTACTTTAGGAACATCTACCTTGTATTCTTACAAATCATCAATTTTATCAAATAATATACTCCTTCCTCACCATGTGCTGAAAAGTGGTTCCAAGGTGATTAAATGTTCATTCACCTTTTCATTAGTCTGGTGCAATAAGCTGAATGATTTATGGACTGATTCCATTCTATCCTTTATCTTACCCTACCTATATTGCACAATCTTTGACATACTATCCAAATATGCCTCTTTCCTTATCTTTTCCAAGTCCTCAGTGGGTCTCTCAAGCACTTCCACATCTGTTTGCACAGGGGCCTCAATTTGCAAAGGAGGAACTACCTTTGAAGCTTCTTCAAGATTGACTCTTACCTCTACCAACTCATCTTCTAATTGTTTGATCTTTATCATTTTCAAGTCTCTATCCTTGGCCACCAAGTTCACACTTTCAAACAACTTTGAATACCTCTCAGACAATTGAGTTGTCTTGGCCTCATTTAAATTGGCCCAATGAGTCACTACCTTGGAAACTTCAAGGTCAATTATATTCTGCACAGTCCATATGATTTTTTTCCCCTCCATCTTATCCTCTATACTTAATACGGATGGCTTTTGGGTCCTAGTGGCCATAGACCACATTGCAACAGCTTGAGACTTAGGATCATAGCCACTTCCTCTTATCATATCGCCAATGTGAACCTCATATGATAGGCTACCCTGTGGTTGTTTCCTTATTTGATCTATGATGAATGCAAAAGTCAGATCCCATCTTGGAGTTAAGAGCATTCCACTTGCTTTAACCAATTTTCTAGCTTCATCTGGTGTTATAGGATCTAGGTTAGGACCATAAGAAGCTAAAGCTCTCAATGTTTCTTCACTTGGCTCCACACCTTCAGGCATAGCTTTCTTCACCTCTTGTTGCTTGTTCCAAATAAGAAAACTCTTGAATTCATCAGTTTTAACAAATTGGTCATCACTAAAAAATTCCTCTTGATAGACTTCTCTAATATCCTTTTCTAACCACAAGGCCTATTCCTTATCTGTTTCATCAGTGGCCACCTTCTTGCCTGCTCTTATTTTTTTTCTCAATTGGTGATGGTAAGCCTTATCACCTACCACTAGAGAAGATGCTCTGTCAATTATTCTCTTTTGTTTTCCCTTCCTTGAAGGCTCTCCCTCCTCAAGCCTCTACTTTTTCAAAGGTGGCTCTTGGACACTCTCTGTTTCTAGTTGGTCTTCACTAGGCTCAACAATTTGTACATACCCAAATTGTGGTGGGCTATTCCCCTCTGGGGACTCATCAGAAGATTCCTCTTGATCATAAGATGAATAGTCTTTCCTTTTCTTTGGTTGCTTCTGGTCAATAAACTTATTCAATTGATTTGATAGAGTGTCATGCATCTCTATCATCTTGTCAGTTCTTTTTAGATAAGGAAGGTCAGGGAAGAAATCCTCAAAAGGAAGTTGGGCTTCCATCACTTGTTTTGATAAATCTATCAAATCAATGTACCTGTTCCATCTCCTTTTAACTTCATCATCCTCAAAAATATTTCTGATTACATCTTCCTCATCTAAACCTTCATGTTCCTTAATCACACCAATGTTTGTAAAATATAGACCATCCTGGTAGTTTTGATAAAATCCTCAGGATCTACATGTCTACAAGCACTAGTAACCATCTTGAATTGATTTAACCATGCAGTGATTTGAGGAAATGCCCTCTTTCCCACCAGGAAGTCACCTATCTTGAATTTCCTAGGTGTGAATGTACCCTTCCTATGAGGGGTTAGAAGTTCTCTATCTGTGCACATCAACTGCCAAACAAATTCCAAACAAGCAACTATTGGAGGAACATATTTTGGTAACAGATGTGGGGGCTGGGGACAACCATAAACCCTAATAATTGTAGAATTCTCCCCTAAGTAAAAATCACCCCAATTATGATCTCCCTCCCACTTATCCACAAACTGCAATGGTCTTAGGAGCCTAAGGGCCCTCGGGGATAGCCTTGTGGCATTGATGCCTAACATCTTTACAATCAGAAATATAATGAAATTCTAAAAAACATAAAAATCCCCTTGATTGGAAGGAGAATTCCATACCCTCACCCATAATTATACTAGCCTTCAAAATTAAACCTTGGTTTCAGCATGTTCCAATCAAAGCTATTGATGTTGAAGAACAAAATCAAGTGCATTAAGAAAGAATAATGCATGAACTTAATTGGACTCTTACTTTCTTTGATAGAAATCAAACTCTCATGCATTCTATCAATTATATACTAAATGTAATCATCGTCAGTATTTACCAAGGAGTTCTGGATGTCCAAGATTATCATCAACAAATCAGCTAGCAAGAACTCTGCATCTCCATCAATTGCCAAAACCCTACACAATGCATAACAAGTCTGCCTCATATAATGCTGGAGGGATTTAAATTGGTAAGGGACATCCATGTGAGTAGGGAGGGGAGCTATATACTTATCCTGCTTTGGGATATGCTTCATCATTTGGTCCTTTACTATCCCTATGTTATTCTTGTACCTCTCCCTCACTTTGCTCAGGTCAATTTCAGTGGATGAAGACATATAGACATTAAAGGCTTTCATTAATGAACCCCTATCTAGAGTGACCAAAGGTGACTGGTCCTCTTTTCTAATTGTTTTGGAAATAGGGTCATAATGCCTAGCTAGTGCAACAATTAAATCCACATCTAAAAATATATCAGGAATAACTAATTTTCCTAAACCCAAATTCCAACCATTACACACAGGAACATGCCTATCCCTATTTCCATAAAAGAAGCTAAAAATAGTATAACCTATACTATTTGGTATGATAGGATCCCTGCACAACCCCAACACATCTTTAAAAACATCATCGGGAGCTCTTTTGTTCTGACTAGATCCCGACAGCAATTTCATGAATTCATCTGAGTAATTAGACTTTCCATTGTCTTCACCACTTTTAGACTTGGCTTCACTATAGGAAGATGCTACACTCTTCTCAAGTTGACTCATATTTGCTACAAGATTACCTTCAAATTCTGCAAATTGGATTTATTTGGTGCTCAAAAATTTCTTTAGAAAGACACAATTCTCTTCGACTAATTTTGGACACAAGAAACAATGAGCTTAGCTTATTTATCGATATGGATCAAATGTGTATAGCTACCAAAATTAGTACAAATCTCCTTAATTGTTTCCACATTCAACTTCATATACCATCAGATTTCAAATTTTGAGTTTGCCATGTTTGGATGTTGACAGATAAATTAAACAAGGCAAAGAGGCAAATGATTAAGATTCTGCACTTTAAACCTATTTACATCGTGCAATCTTCCTTTTAAACTGATTGGATGGCTTATTAGTTTACTCTCTAGCTTGATGATGTACTTTATCCATGTAGGCAATGGTCCTTTTCTTTTCTTTTATTACCTTTTCCAACTGAGCCCATTTAGTGAATCAATGACTAAAAGCCTCTCGTAATTGCTTAATACAATGTTAACCCTAGCTGATATTCAGAGAACTGGTGACCAAAGCCTTCACAGGTTCTCGCAATGAAATTCTTAACGCTTCATCCACTTAGGGAATCAGTGACTGAAATGACCACCTTCGAGCACTTGAATACAATTATCATTTGGAGAGCTAGTGAATAAGGTCATCTCCCATTCTCTTAATGTCCTGGCTAACTGTCAATTTTCTTGGAGATTTGGCAAACAAAGGGTTCATGCATTCACTTAATGAGATACCTAACTACCTAATTATTTAGAGAACTAGCAAAGCTTTTACTCTCTGAGTCACTAAATCTTTCCTTAACCGTCACCTTCATTCTGAGACTTATCGACTGTATGCTTCACTCATTTGCTAGATGTTAGTGTTAACTACCTGGATATCTGATGACTTGGCAAAGAGCTTATCTCTAAATCTCTGAATCATGTAGCTTTGACCACCAACATCATGTGACTTGGTGAATGTGGTTAGTTGACCATTTCACCAAAATATATGATCATTTGATTACAAGAATCAATGAACAAAGGGTTTGCTGAATCTCACAATACTTCAAACATTGAATGTTTCCTTACGTGATTAAGCGACCAAAGACTTAAAACCTTGTTAATCCTTTGATTCGCCCATTCACCAAATACTTCTAGCCTTTATCTTTTCTTTAAGAGAACTCGCGACCATATGATTCACTGAATCGCTAGATCATTTAGTATTTCACTAACTCATTCTGAGAATAAGCGAACACAAAAAACATTACCTCTGCCAAACTCATTTCATCAAATTGTCAAAACCGCCAGACTTGGACGATGTTAATATAAGTACTTAGTTGCTTATTCACCAAATCAAACATGTAGGACCCAAGAGATACTTGAGATTAAAATAGATCCATTGATCTTGAAATCAATCCATGGTATTCGCCAGTTCTCCATTTGATATAACCCTTGACCACCGGATTCAGAGAATGAGTGAATATAGCTTTCGCTAGGTCACTGAGTGTTAACATGTGACTACCAAGGACTAAGTGAACTGGAGATAGCCTTTGTTCACTAGTTCTCACAAAGGGTAAAATAACCGCCAAAACATTTGGAGACTCAGCGACAAATAAAAAAAATAGTTAACAAGGTTCAAACACATTCGCCAATTCGCTGAATGGTTGAGGTGTTCACCGGAAGACTTAGAGACCACATGACTAAAATGACACTTAGCCTAAGATTGACTTGTTCATTGATTTTTTGAATACTATATGAGACATGCTATGACATTTTTTGATTCAATGAACACTTGGGATAATTGAGCACGTGCACAATTTAATCCACTTAAGTGACTAAAAGGTAACAATGAAATAGAAGAATAAGGGCTAACATGAGGGTTTTTGCATGAATTCGACATTTTTTAAAAACAAAACCTAGGGTAAGGATTTTTGAACTCGGCTATGACAATTTTTTGTGAATTTTCCAAACCCTAGACCAAACAAAACACTTGGAAGGAGACTTAACCGAAAATTTGGACACACACCTCAGAAAATTAATAATATACCCAATAGTGGCTCTATCTGAGGATGCTTGATTGCAAGATCATAGAAAGAATTTATGAATCTCTGGGAGGTAGACCAAAAAACCTTAACCTAAAATAGGAAACAAACACACAATAGAAGGAAACACACCTACACATATATACAAGCCTACTGTGCATGGAAAAAGAATTAACTGAAGAAAAATTTCAGGAACTGTCCATGCACTAGCAATTCCTACTTTTCACCATCCAAATTTTTCAGAAAATATGAATCCTTACCATGGGTTTGATGAACAATATTAGGTCCCATCCATAAAGACTCAATTTTTTTGTGCTTCCCTTTATCTTCAGCCCTGGCATTCCATTGGAGAACCATATCACCAGGCTGGAATTTTCTCACAGTTGCCCTCTTATCAAAAAGATATTTCATTTTTTGTTGTAACTTCACATTTTCTCTTTGTCCTTCCCTTCTAATCTCATCCAATTTAATTAGTTGAACCATTCTATCTTGCAATAGATCACTAATTTCCATGTCCTCTTCTTGCATAAACTTATAGATTGGAAGGAAATTATTGACTGGAAACCTTGATTTTTCCCCATATACCATTTCAAAAGGGGACTTCCCTGTAGCTCTCTTCTCAAAAATTCTATCATCCTATAGGGCTAGCTTTAATTTCACATGCCAACTTTTATTCTTTTCCAAGGTTTTCTTCAAGATTTGCAAAATACTCTTATTGCTAGATTCAGCTTGTCCATTGGCCTGTGGATGATAAGGGGATGAGTAAGACAATACTATGCCCATTTCTAAATAGAAATCAGTAATCTCCTATGACCTGAAACTCATAGAATTTTCAACAACTAATTTAATAGGGACACCAAATCTAGTGATTATATTATTCATCAAAAACTCAATCACAACAGCACTAGTGGCCCTTTTTGTTGGAATGGCTTCAATCCACTTGGTGAAATAATCAATAGCCACCAAAATGTGACTATGTCCTCCACTAGATTTCTCAGAGAACTCTCCAATAAAATCCATACCCCACATTGCAAAAGGAGCTTCAGCAACAATAGGGTTCAATAAGAGTGCACCTGAAAACTTCAATTTTTTAGAAAACCTTTGACAAGGCTCACATTTCCTTACATAAGAATGAGTGTCTTTGAACAATATAGGCCAATAGTATCCTTCCCTTAAGATTTTATGAGCTATTGACCGAGCAGAATGATGTCCACACATTCTAGAGTGCATTTCCTTCAACACTTTCTCTGATTAGTACTTATCTAGAAAAAGAGTAGAATGCCATCATTATCTTTCCAGTACAAATCACCCTAGATTAGCACATATCTCTGAGCTTGCAATCTCAGACTCCTTTGATTATCATTTAATTCAAGTGGACACTTGGCATTTTTAATAAAATCCTTGTACCAGGGTTGCATTTCAATACTAGTAATCATATCAATATTAGCAGCAACATTATTTACCTGGACAAGGTCCATATTTTCCTTAGTCATTAACTTAGCAAGTCCCAATCCTCTTACCAATTTGGTAATGTGAATGTCAAGGTCAAACTCTTGAATCCTGTTTATCCATTTACACCTAATTCCTGTGACTTCACTCTATGTTAGGATATCCTTTACTACAGCATGAGGCACATAAGCACTAACCTTTACATAGACCAATTATGGTTTGAAAGCTTTAACTGCCTTTACAAGGGCATAGGCTTTCTTTTCCATTAGTTCATAATTTAATTCAGTAGATTGTAATGATTTGCTGAAAAAGGCTATCGGATGCTCATATCCTTCTTGATCCTTTTGTAAAAGGATAGCTACAATAGTATGAAAAGATGCAAAAGAAAATAGAGAAAATGGTTTCAAATAATTAGGTGACACCAAAATCGGGGCCTCTTGAATTTCTTTTTTTATTCTTTCAAAAGCTTGTTGAGCTTCAAGGTTCCAATCAAACTTCTCTTCCTTCTTAAGGAAATTCACTATGGGTTTGACCAATTCTGCAAAGTTAGCAATAAACCTCCTTACAAAATTAATCTATCCCAAGAATGACTATAAACCTTTTATGTTCTTTGGTGGAGGGACCTTGTTAATTGCATCTACTCTTTCAGGATCAATCCTGACTCCTTCTTTTGATACTATGTGTCCAAGTAACTTTCCTTCTATCACAGCAAACTGACATTTTCTGGGATTCAAGGACACACCAAATTATAAGGCCTTAAGAATGACCTTTTCCAAATGGGAACAATGATCATCAGCTTTCTTGGAATAAGCAGTGAGATCATCTTGATAAACAACCATTAAAACATTGATCAACTCCTCAAATGCAACATCCATTGCTCTCTGAAAAGTTGCTCTAGCATTTTTTAGACTAAAGGGCATGCGAACATATACATATGTTCCCCATGGGGTTGTAAAGGTTGTCTTAAATTGCTTTGATTCTCTGACCAGCACTTGATTATACCCCAAGAAACCATCCATCATTGACAAAAGTTCACATCTAGTCATCCTATGTAGCATGGCCTCCATATTCAGCAATCCATAATTGTCCTTGAGTGAAGCCACATTCAAGTTCCTAAAATCAACACAGAGCCTAATGTCACCATTCTTTTTCCTTACTGGCACAAGATTGGAAACCCATGTAGAATTCCTAATTGGCTCAATGATACCAGCATCCCTCAATTTTGTCAACTCAACTTGCATCTTAGTGGCCAGTAAAGGGTTAATGGGTCTCTGCTTCTATCTAAAAGGCTTAGCTTCTTCTTTTAAAGGAATTTCATGCTGAAATAGATCAGCCCTATAAGCTTTAAGGTCATCATAGGACCAAGCAAATACATGCTTTTATTTTTTCAAAATCCTTATCAAATTTCCTTTGATCTCTTTGCTTAGTTTCTTGCCAATGTATACCATTTGTGGGGAGTTTTCTGAACCCAAGTTTATTTCCTCTAAGTCCTCCATTTTAGTGTTAGACTTCTGAGACAAAAAACCATCATTTATTTTGAACATTCCTTCCAATTCTACTAACCCTTTAGGTATGTGGTTGGATGGCAATTGCACTATCTCATTCCCCATGATGCATTCTTTTCCCTCAACACATTTTTGTATCTCATTGAAATCTATTTGCTAACCATCATATTGATCATGACCTTGAATGAACCTAAGGATATCAAGGTCATCCTCAAAAACTTGCCAATTGTATACATTATCAGGCACAACAGGCCTAGTTTTGACCTCTAACATAGACACACCAGTGAGGGTTATGTCTTCACTCTTAAGGGAAACATTTGAAAGAAAATCTTCCATGATATTATTGGATCTTTCTACCCAAAGCAGATTGAAAGCATCAAAAAACTCTAGTCTATCCCAAACAACATGTTTATACAGTTTCAATTTTTCATCCTTGGAAGCATACTAAGATCTTAATTGGACTATAATGAGTTGGGAATCACCATGCACTTTTAAAAATTTAATACCATGCTTTATAGCTACATCCAGTCCCAATATTAAAGCCTCATACTCAACAGTATTATTGGTACATTGAAAAGTTAGCAAGAATGAGTATTTAAATGTAATACCTGATGGGGAAATGAATACAACACTAGCTCCTGATCCTTCCTTGGAGCATCCACCATCAAAGAACATTTTCCAAAGCCCATCTTGCTACAAAACCAGCTCATCCACAATTGCATCTATGTTTTTCATTTGAGGTACTGCCTCTTCAATCACAAAATTGCTCATGTCAATATCTACAAAACAATTTAGATCCTCCAGAGAAACCACTTCAATCATGACTAAAGAACGGGGCTCCCTATACAACTTTACTTCAGCTCCATTTATTGGGATGGTAGCATATGACAAATCTAGTTGCAACTTTCCACCCACTATTGCAGCCCATTGTCTTGACAACAACATGCCATAATGGGGTTTTGTATCAACAACAACCACATCCATTTTATATGTGGCTTCTAGGAATGCAGCAATTTTTACCTCAATTCCAATCAGGGTCCCTACAATAGGTACTGCCCTATTATCCATGGCATAACACCTTCCACTAGATGTATCAACTTACAACCCTAACTCCTTCATCACTTGATAAGGCATTACAGTTGTAGTAGTGCCAGAATCAATCATGCAATTTTTTGGCAAACAATTATTTACAAGAAAAGTAACATAGAAAGGATTGATAAAAGAGGGCACTTGTGTCACAATAGTCCCAACACATACATCAGAGATGTCATTAATTGCAATTGGCTTATCCATGGACTTCCCTTCCTCTTATAAAGCAGACATAGATCTCTTCTCATTTATAAGAGCCAAGGCTGCTACCTTATGCTCCTCTATTTTAAGCATCTTAAGCAAAGGGATGGAGACCTTCATTTGGGACAAGGCATGTCTCATATCAAAAGTAGGGGAGTCAATATAAAAATCAGGGTGATCCTTTGACCTACCAATTTTCTTTTTCACCTTGTCAGTAATAACTTTTGGTTTACTTTTCTTCTTAGCTTCAAACCCTTCATCTTTACTATTTACAATATGTGGCTTTGGGGAATCCTTATCTTGGAGCTTATTCTTAACAAATACTAATCTTGGGACTCCCTGATCATTATTCCCCTTTCTATTCCTCAAATTGTATGAGGAGCTTGCTTGAGTTATGGCAGCCACAGTTAGACTTCTGATCTCTTCTTCACTAGGCTTCCTCCATTGTTTTTCATTTGATTTGGATTCTACCATATGAGTCCTACAATCATTATTATCAAACTCTTCCTGATCAGATTGAGTAAATATTTGTTGTTCATAATCAGAGAAGATCTTCCTCTTATGATCAACATCAGGACAAATAAATTCATCATCTGACGACACTAGGTCCCCCATTAGTTCAGTAGTGAACATGTTAATAGCAAGCTTTTTAGATCCTTCATAATCTCCTGCATATGAATCATTGGCCTCTTCTCCCAAGGCCTAAGAAACATCACATTGGAATGGTGAGTGGGGCATATTACAAGCCACACACCAAGGGGTACTTTCCACATTATGTGCTATATTTTTCTTCAAAGGATCTGGTGTACCTCTTCCCTTTTGGGGTTCATTATTGTCAGGAATAGGCCTCCCATCTTTCCAGTTTGTTTTGTAAGGCATATCCCTCAAATTAGGGGCCTTGTCCTACCTTTGATAAGGAGGTCTCACATCTTGAAAGTTTCTACCACCTTTATCAAACCTTGCTGGGAAATCTTTGGTGTTACCAAGTCCTTTGCCCATTCTATCCTCTTCTTTGGATGGCCTTGCAGGTTGTGGCCTAGTTTCTCTCCACAGTCTACCTTCATCCCTTTTGTACATTTGGCTAGATGCCTTTTGGTTACTCTCAATATTTATGGCCAACTTAAAAGCATCCCTAAGGGTACGGGGATTCTTATCTCTCAAAAGGTAAGACATCTTACCATCCATAGAGTTGAAATAAGTTGTCATGCAAACTACATCATCTAGCCTCAATACTTGGAATAGTTTATACATAGCCTTTTGGAATCAGCTACTGAACTCTGACATGCTCTCATTATAGTGTTTCTTGATATTATTGAACTCATTGAGCATGTAGCTAGACTTCACATGTTCTACATATTGCTCTTTAAAGCATCTGACAAATTCTTACCAAGATGCAATACTGTTCTCAGGTAGACCCCTGTACCAATCCTGGGCATCCTCAATCAATGATTGAACAAAAATCTTCATTATGACATCTTCATGTTCAATCTCATAATCATTGACCTTATTTGTGAAAAAATTTAGATGCTCTTCACAAGTGATAACATTATTCCCAATGAATAATGGGATCTTCTTTCTAATTTCATTGGGGACAGTATTAGGTTGACCAGGGATACCATCAAAAAATAGAGGCCTATATCTATCCAAATGAACTGGTCTTCTTTGGATATTTGGTTGATTGAGAGGGGTAGCTACAACATTTTGATAGGGTACAGTTCCCACTGTACCACTAGCCATAAGGGGAACTTGACTAGGAACTGGCCTAGGTAAAATTTGTCCAGGGTGAAAGGCTTGAGCACTTAGAAATGAAGTATTAGGTTGATTGGGTGGAATTGTTCCTATGGTAATAGGGACAGAGCTACTAGTAGATGTATTCATGTTAGCATGTAGGAAGGCAATCTTCCTCTTCATTTCATCAGCAGCAGCCTCCAACTCAAGTTTCTCTAGTTGAATAGCCAAATCTTCCTTTTCTTTTCTAGCCTTCTCCAAGTCTATATTTGTTTAAGAAGGTACATTAGGAGCAACCATAATTTTCTTGGGCTCATTAATGTTCACACCCACTACCTTTTGTTTTCCCTTATCAGGGATCTCTTTGGAAGCAATTTTGATCTCCTTGTTTCTCTAGATTTCAGAGGGAATTAATTGCCTTAGGACATGGCCTGTTCCCTCAAATTCACCTTGTTTAGGTCTAGTATCTTGAGCCTTCTTTCTCAAATCTTCCATATCACCAAATAATTCCTTGTCTAAACCCTGAACATTTTGGCTTAGATCCCTAGCCTGAGCTTCATTTCTCCTAGTTTTGATGATAAGTTCTTGCCTCTCCATGAGCAATTCATAGATTTGTTGTTCCCTCACTTTCACCCTATTTGCAATCTCAGCAAGTTGTTCACTCTCTTTCTTTCTCAAAGCAATCACCTCTTCTCTTAACTTCTCAGAATCATAGGAAGTAGTTTTAGTAGTAGAGGTTTCTTCTAGTTGTTCTAGGGTTTCTCTCGTAGGGAAATAACCAGCTTTTGTGACCTCTGTAATTACTTCTTTCTACATATGCACACTTGGCATGACCCTCTTGACATGTTCGGGATCATCAGAAGAGGAGGAGGTTTCATGAGGAAGGGGGGCATGAGATCTTTCTCTAGAAGGGCCTTGGGAGCTAGCATTATTGTGACCTCTCCTAAACCATTTCTTTCTACTTGGAGTATGAAGCTCATCACCCCTATTATCTTTTGGGTGATCCCTGTAATAAGACCTAGTATTCCTTGGTTGACTCATGGTATATCACAACAATTTTAGCAAGATTTTTCAACTATTAGCAAATGGTAACACAAATTTTAGAGTCGCCACCCACTATTAAGTGGGAATCAAATTATTTTATGCTGGTCTAAAACTGCAAAATAGATAGGATTTGCACTAACCTATTGCAAGTTATTCAGAAAGTCCCCAGCAGAGTCACCAATTTTGTTAGTGCTTAAATCTGTAGATTATCAAAATACTCATATAATCCCAATGGACATAATCTAGCAAAATGCAAACACTAAGGTATTAAGGTTAGAAAACCTTCTTCACTATGAGTATGAATACTCAGGTGGGTGTACCTATATCAATTCACTACTTAATTGAGCTTTGAATTGTGAACTAACTCCTTCACTACTCTATCCTTGCTTCCAAACTCAACTCAATAAGATGAGAGAACTCTAAGTATGGCCCATATTATCTTGATACACAATATAATGATAGAAATCATGAAAGTAGTAACATGAAACAATGGTTTAAGGATATTCATCCTTCTTCTTTTTAGAGTTGAACTCAAGGAAGGCTAACCTCATTCAGTGCTTCTACAAAGCATTACAAAACACATCTATGAACTCGTAATAGAATGATTCAGAGCATGATTATACAGGTAAAGTAAAATGAAATAGTTATTTATACTTTTGGGTGGAAAATAAGTGTAAATGGATCCAGAACCAGTGCCTTATCCACTTGGGCGTCAGAGTCAAACCCTACCTCCACATATATCTATCAAAAAAAATATACTAAAACTCAAATGACATGCCTAACATACCATCATTTTAATTCCTACAATTGTCATCAAATTCATTAACAGATTATTAATTCCCAGAGACATCCCCTAAGATTTTACTCTTTCCTTGAAAGAAACTTAAGCTTAACCCCTATATTCACCTTGTGAATGATGTATTTAAAATGCCTTGCAATCTAAATACATAAGAAAACTAAAACACTTCATACATAAAGACAACAAAATGGTAGTAACAGAGCTCCAATATTTTGTATTAATGGTCAAAATGCATTGATACAGTATCTTCTCAGTTAAAGAAAATAAGGTTTTGTATTCAGAACCTTTCTTACAGTGTTTTTTCCCCTTGTAAAAATGAGCAAAAACTTGCTATATATACTGATCAGCCATCTTGGAATCCTCAAAAGGATGCAACAAGCTTCAGATGGCTGTTGCAAGATCTTGTACTAAAAAAGAGATTACAAACTAACAAAGTTGTTTGTAACAACAGATTACAAATATCTATTTCCAACAATTTTGCAGGTGGCACCTTTGTCTAAGGATATTTTAGAGCAGTTGCTAAATTTTTTGCATGAATGATGATTGCCATTACAGGCTAACCTACATCATCCTTTGTTTGGACATGCTCTCCCTCGAACTCTGGATTAGGTGCCAAGTGCATTCTACTCTTCTTCTTATTTTACAAGTTGGACAACTGGCTTCTTCTTCTTCTTTATTATTAACTTCTCCCAAGCTACCACATCATCATCAGATGGCCAGTTGTAGCTTTGCAGCTCCTGAAGTGATTTGATCTGCTGCTCCCATGTAGAATCAGTTATATTTTTGGCCTCAACCACAAACCATATGCAATCATTTTCAATCTTGAAAAGACTATCAATGATATTATTACATCTATCCAGGTCCAAAGCATTATCATCCTTTAGGAAGGCATCCTATTTAACTACCAACTGATCCATTGATAGCTTCCATTCTTCCAACTTGACCACATTTCCATTATCCTCATAAATTAGAGGCAAATATTTGCTATAATCTTTATCAAACATGGCCAGCTTGGCCTTTATTTGGTTTGACTTTCCTTTGAAAAACTTTGAAGCAACACTTATTAAGCCAATCTTCTCAAAAAATTCACTTACTACTTTAGGAATATTTGCCCTGTATTCTTGCAAATCATCAAGTTTATCAAATAATATACTCCTTCCTCACCATGTGCTGAAAAGTGGTTCCAAGGTGATTAAATGTTCATTCACCTTTTCATTAGTTTGGTGCAATAAGCTGAATGATTTATGGACTGATTCCATTCTATCCTTTATCTTACCCTACCTATATTGCACAATCTTTGACATAGTATCCAAAGATGCCTCTGTCCTTATCTTTTCCAAGTCCTCAGTGGGTCTCTCAAGCACTTCCACATCTATTTGCATAGGGGCCTCAATTTGCAAAGGAGGAACTACCTTTGAAGCTTCTTCAAGCTTGACTCTTACCTCTGCCAACTCATCTTATAATTGTTTGATCTTTATCATTTTCAAGTCTCTATCCTTGGCCACTAGGTTCACACTTTCAAACAACTTTGAATACCTCTTAGACAATTGAGTTGTCTTGGCCTCATTTAAACTGGCTTGATGAGTCACTACCTTGGAAACTTCAAGGTTAGTTGTATTCTGCATAGTCCATATGATTTTATTCCCCTCCATCTTATCCTCTATACTTAATACGGATGGCTTTTGGCTCCTAGGGGCCATAGACCACATTGCAATAGCTTGAGACTTAGGGTCATAGCGACTTCCTCTTATCATGTCACCAATGTGAACCTCATATGATAGGCTACCCTATGGTTGTTTCCTTATTTGATATATGATGAATGCAAAAGTTAGATCGCATCCTAGAGTTAATAGCATTCCACTTGCTTTAACCAATTGTCTAGCTTCATCTAGTGTTATAGGATCCAAGCTAGGATCATAAGAAGCTAAAGCTCCCAATATTTCTTCACTTGGCTTCACACCTTCAGGCATAGCTTTCTTCACCTCTTGTTGCTTTTTCAAAATAAGAAAACTCTTGAATTCATCAGTTTTAAAAAATTGGTCATCACTCAAAATTTCATCCTGATAGAATTCTCTGATATCCTTTTCTAACCATAGGGCCTATTCCTTATCTATTTCATTAGTGGCCACCTTCTTGCATGCTCTTATAGTTTTTCTCAATTGGTGATGGTAAGCCCTATCACCTGGCACTAGAGCAAATGCTCTGTCAATTATTCTCTTTTTTTTTCCCTACCCTAAAGGCTCTCCCTCATCAAGCCTCTGCTTCTTCAAAGGTGGCTCTTGGACACTCTCTGTTTCTGGCTAGTCTTCACTCAGCTCAACAATTTGTACATACCCAACTTGTGATGGGCTATTCCCCTCTGGGGACTCATTAGAAGATTCCTCTTGATCAGAAGATGAATAGTCTTTCCTTTTCTTTGGTTGCTTCTGGTTAATCAACTTCTCCAACTAATTTGATAGAGTGTCATGCATCTCTATCATCTTGTCAATTCTTTTCAGATAAGGAAGGTCAGGGAAGAAATCCTCAAAAGGAAGTTGGGCTGCCATCACTTGTTTTGATAAATCTATCAAATCAAAGTATATGTTCCATCTCCTTCTACCTTCATCATCCTTGAAAATATTTTTGATTACATCTTCCTCATCTAAACCTTCATGTTCCTTAATCACACCAATGTTTGGAATATAGACCATCCTGGCAGTTTTGATAAAATCCTCAGGATCTTCCTGTCTATAAGCACCAATAACCATCTTGAATTGATTTAACCATGCAGTGATTTGAGGAAATGCCCTCTTTCCCACCAGGAAGTCACCTATCTTGAATTGCCTAGGTGTGAATGTACCCTTCCTATGAGGGGCTAGAAGTTCTCTATCTGTGCACATCAGCTGCCAAACAAATTCCAGACAAGCAACTCTTGGAGGCACATATTTTGGTAAGAGATGTGGGGGTTGGGGACAACCATAAACCCTAATAATTGTAGAATTCTCCCCCAAGTAAAAATCACCCCAATTATGATCTCCCTCCCACTTATCCACAAACTACAATGGTCTTAGGAGCCTAAGGGCCCTCAGGGATAGCCTTGTGGCATTGATGCCTAACATCTTTACAATTGGAAAGACAATGAAATTCTAAAAAACACAAAAATCCCCTTGATTGGAAGTAGAATTGCATACCCTCACCCATAATTGTACTGGATTATACTGGCCTTCAAAATTAAACCTTGGTTTCAGCATGTTCCAATCAAAGCTATTGATGTTGAAGAAAAAAATCAAGTGCATTAAAAAAGAATAATGCATGAACTTAATTGGACTCTTACTTTCTTTGATAGAAATCAAACCCTCATGCATTCTATCAATTATATACAAAATATAATCATCATTAGTATTTACCAAGTTGTTCTGGATGTCCAAGATTATCATCAACAAATCAGCTGGCGAGAACTCTACATCTCCATCAATTCCCAAAACCCTACACAATGCATAACAAGTCTGCCTCATATAATGCTGGAGGGATTTAAATTGGTAAGTGGCATTCATGTGAGCAGGGAGGGGAGCTATATACTTATCCTACTTTGGGATATGCTTCATCATTTGGTCCTTTACTATCCATATGTTATTCTTGTACCTCTCCCTCTCTTTGCTCAGGTCAATTTCGATGGATGAAGATGTATAGAAATTAAAGGCTTTCATGAATGAACCCCTATCTAGATTGACCAAAGGTGACTGGTCCTCTTTTCTAATTGTTTTGGAAAAAGGGTCATAATGCCTAGCTAGTGCAACAATTAGATCCACATCTAAAAATATATCAAGAACAACTAATTTGCCTAAACCCAAATTCCAACCATTACACACAGGAACATGCCTATCCCTATTTCCATAAAAGAAGCTAAAAATAGTATAACCTATACTATTTGGTATGATAGGATCCCTACACAACCCCAACACATCTTCAAAAACATCATTGGGATCTCTTTTGTTCTAACTGGATCCCGACAACAATTTCATGAATTCATATGAGTAATTAGGCTTGCCCTTGTCTTCACCACTTTTAGACTTGGGTTCACTGCTAGAAGATGCTGCACTCTTCTCAGGTTGACTCATCTTTGCTATAGGATTACCTTCAAATTTTGCAAACTAGAGTTATTTGGTGCTCAAAAATTGCATTAGAAAGACACAATTCTCTTCAACTAATTTTGGACATAGGAAATAATGAGCTTAGCTTATTTATTGATACTAATCAAATGTGTACAGCTACCACAATTACTACAAATCTCCTTAATTATTTCCACATTCAATTTCATATACCATCAGATTTCACATTTTGAGTTAGCCATGTTTGGATGTTGACAGATAAATTAAACAACTCAAAAACAAGGCAAAGAGGCAAATGATTAAGATTCTACACTTTAAACCTATTTACATCATGCAATCTTCATTTGAAACTGATTTGATGGCTTATTAGTTTACTCTCCAACTTGATGATGTACTTTATCCACGTAGGCAACAGTCCTTTTCTTTTCTTTTATTACCTTTTCCAACTGAGCCCATTCAGCGAATCAACGATTGAAAGCCTCTTGTAATCATTTAATACAATGTTAACCCTAGCTGATATTCAGAGAACTGGCGATCAAATCCTTCATGGGTTCTCGCAATGCAATTCTTAACCCTTCATCCACTTAGCGAATCAGTGACTGAAATGATCACCTTCGAGCACTTGACTACAGTTATCATTTGGAGAACTTGTGAATAAGGTCATCTCCCATTCTCTTAATGTCCTGGCTAACTATCAATTTTCTTGGAGATTCGGCAAACAAAGGGTTTGTGCATTCACTTAATGAGATACTTAACCACCTAATTATTTAGAGAATTGGCAAAGCTTTTACTCTTTGAGTCACTGAACCTTTCCTTAACTGTCACCTTGATTCTAACACATAGCAATTGTATGCTTCACTCATTTGCTAGATGTTAGTGTTAACTGCCTGAATATCTGACAACTTGGTGAACAACTTATCTCTAAATCATTGAATCATGTAGCTTTGACCGCCAACATCATGTGACTTGGTGAATGCGGTTAGTTGACCATTTCACTAAAACATATGATCATTTGATTATGAGAATGAACGAACAAAGGGTTCACTGAATCTCACAATACTTCAAACATTGAATGTTTCCTCACGCGATTAAGCGACCGAAAACTTAAAACATTTCTAATCCCCTGATTCACCCATTCACCAAATACTTCTAGCCTTTACCTTTTCTTTAAGAGAACTCATGACCATATGATTTTCTGAATCAATAGATCATTTAATATTTCACTAACTCATTCCAAGAATAAGCGAACACAAAAAACATTACCTCTGCCAAACTCATTTCATCAAATTGTCAAAACCGCCAGACTTGGATGATGGTAGTATAAGAACTCAATTGCTTATTCACCAAATCAAACATGTAGGACCCAAGAGATACTTGAGATTAAAACAAAGCCATTGATCTTGAAATCAATACACGATATTCGCTAGTTCTCCATTTGATATAACCCTTGACCGCCGGATTCAGAGAATGAGTAAATACAACTTTTGCTAGGTCACTGAGTGTTAACAAATGACTACCAAGGACTAAGCGAACTAGAGATAGGCTTTGTTTGCTAGTTCTTGCAAAGGGTAAAACAACTGTGAAAACATTCAGAGACTCAGCAAAAAAGAAAAAAAATTGTTAACAAGTTTCAAATACATTCGCCAATTCGCTGAATGGTTGAGGTGTTCACTGGGAGACTTAGAGACCACGTGACTAAAATGACACTTAGCCTAAGATTGACTTGTTCTCTGATTCACCGAATACTATATGAGACATGCTATGACATTTTTTGATTCAGTGAACACTTGGGATAATTGAGCATGTGCATGATTTAATCAGCTTAAGTGACTAAAAGGTAATAATGAAATAGAAGAACAAGGGCTAACATGAGGGTTTTTGCATGAATTTGACATTTTTCAAAAACAAAACCTAGGGTAAGGATTTTTAAACTTGGCTATGACAATTTTTTGTGAATTTTCCACACCCTAGACCAAACAAAACACCTGGAAGGAGACTTAACCCAAAATTTGGACACACACCTTAGAAAATTAAGAATATACCCAACAGACCCTGTGTTAGTGATAAGTGAATTAGACTCTTAAGGTTTGCCATTTCATTCTAGACTTGTTTCATACGTAGCTGTGTATCATTGAATGCAATCTATGTTTGTCAGTTATAAGCTGATCTTCTTCTCAAGCAATTCCCCATTCACAGTTATTTGATCCTTCATCTAGACCCTTGGGAAAGTCAAGAACATGTGTAAAATTAGGATGAGTCCCCCAAGCAGGGTTACCTTTACAATCTAAGCAGAGTTCATACTCATGGGATTCTATGTCAAAATCACTAGAGTGTCCCAAATGTTTAGCTATTGTGAGAGGCACACTACCTTCTTTTTGTTTGTTTTCTAGATCAGTCGGCTCTTGTGTTGCGACTGTCTCTTGTTCATTTGTAGGTTCATGTGTGTCTACTACATTGATTCTTTCTTTAGGTTTCCTTTCATTTTCAATAAGATCCAAGATGTGTTGAGGTATATGTTCATAAGGAAAAACATCAGTTATGTATGAATCATCACTGTCTAAGTGTTGTGTTTCTTCCTTTTAGTGAGCATCCGCTTCTAGTTTTATCTGTTCTATGACATGCGTAGATTTTCCACTAAGATGGAAAGGTTTCTTCTGATAGCCTAAACCTATAGTATCTTTGGTTGCCCTCCCATAGTGTTCAATGGATCTGATGATACCTTTGCCTCTTTTTCCCAGAGGTCCTTTTCTAGTGTATCCTATTTTAGACATTAGCTTGTGACTTGGTCCATATGATTTAGAAGGAACCTTAGGTGATTTAGAGTTACATTTTTTAACTGTTTGTGATTGAGTCTCATTTTTATATAACCAGTCTAATATAGCCTCTTCCTCATCTAATTCTTGTTTGGACATTTTTTTTGTGATGAATCTCGCATTAAAGATGACCTGAGATTCCTTAGTTGTGGGTTTCACTTTCTCTTAAGGTTGTCCATAAGATTTTAGCAAAAGTGGGAAAGATGTGAGAGATAGGATAGGTTCCATTGTGTATTCTCCCATGCCTGTATTGTTGATCTTGACCTCTTTGGCTATGTCTTCCATTTTAGATGTAGATATAATGTCAATTTGTTTGGTAGAAGACTCTCTATTGTGTGGGACAAGTTTATTTGCACTTTCCTTCAAAGCGTTGCAAGATGCTGACATGTCTAGAGGTATAATGACCTCTACTCCATCATAGGGAAATTTGATAAATTGATGGTATATTGATGGAATAGCCTACATATCATGAATACAGGGCCTTCCTAAAAGGATGTTATAGGCTAGTGGGAGATCTAGTACTTGACAAGTGATATCTCTGATGATAGGTCTTGTTCTGAAAAGAAACACAATGACTCCTTTGGATGACCTTTCATGCTCATCATATGATTTTATGGTTATTTTATTTTTAGGATCAATATAATCTTCTGACAATCCCAATTGTGTGACTAGATTATAAGAAAAAATGTTTAAACTAGCTACCCCATCCATCAAACCATGCTTGACATGACAATTTTGGATTAGGACTTCAATATTAAAAGGCTAGTTATGCAGATGACTCAGTGAATTGTCATCTTCCTCTAAAAAGGAAATGTATTGAGGGGATGTCAAATGACCCACCATGGTCTGAAATCAATCTAGATCAAGATTTTTTGGAACATTGGAACTGAGCAGAGCTTTGTCTAGGATAGCTCAATGAGTAGGAGAAATCTGTAGTAACTCAATTATAGAGATTTTGGCATAGTGTGCTACAGTTGTTGGATGATGTTGTAAGACATTGTTTTGGAATCTTTAGAATTGGAAGATTTAGGTGTGGTCCTTTGTTTATATGAAGAAGTAAGATTGAATGGAACCTTTGGGGCATTTGATGAACTCAATTTTTGTCCTTGGAGAGTTACCCGAGCTTGAGATCGAGTGATTGCATTAGCTAATTTATTCTCTTTGTCCTTCTTGATAATAGCGATGACATTGCAGTGTTGAGATATGCATGGCTCTACCATGTTGATGACATCATTTTTTCATGAGTAAGTGTAATTGACATTAGCACCCATGTTTGGTTTAGAAGATGAATCTCCTTGATTATGCTTCGGAAAAGGTTCTGTGAATGTTGTATGATCACTATTGGATTTATGGTTGTCAATCACTATTTCTCTAGCATCAATTTTATCTTGGATGAGATGCTTCAGATGCATATAGTTATTGGTCTTATGACCCTTGTTTCAATGGAAATCACAAAAATCAGTCTCCTTCCACCACTTAGGTTTTACATTGGGATCATATGGTTTGATCTTAGGTAATGTGATGATATTGTTTTCCAATAGAGTTTTCATGGAAGATTCCAAGGACTCACCCAAAGGAGTGAACTCACATTTTAGTTTTGTAACCCATAGTTTATATTCATTTGACTTCTTAGTAGGTTCAATTGTCTTTATTTTTGAAGCTTTTATGGCCTAGGTGCCAATTGTAAGATTGAATGCTGGTGCCTTGGGTGGAGCACTAATGTGATAAAAAACACCATATATAATCACATTTTTGTTTTTGTTCCAAAAAAAATTCTTATCTTTGTTGTTGGAACTAGAACCTGAATCGTAATTATTCTCCTTATGTAGCGATCTATCTCCCTTGTGAATGAGTACATTTTCTATCATTATGGCATTTTCCACCATTTTGTCAAAAGAGGTATGATTTTGCATCTGAAGATGATAGTTGATTTTTGGAACCAGATTATTAATGAAGATATCTAGTTTCTCATTTTCTAGAATTTGTAGGGCATAGACTGAAAACTTCTTCCTCCAGTGTTTAAGGAAGGTCAGGAAGGGTTCTCCTAAATTCTATTTCAAATTGCAGATATCGATCATTGTGACTAGATCTTGGATATTGTAGGAGTATTGTTGATAGAATAGTTTGATTAACTCCTCAAAAATTTTGATGGTTGGAAGCATTTTAGAGAACCAGTTGATGGTCGCTCCTCCCAAAGATTGTGGGGAGAGACACATTAAGTATGTTGGCTCATCCATGAACTTCATGGATAGAGTGCAGAATTCTCTGACATGATCTTGTGGATTAGAATTTCTATCATATTTTTCATATTTGGGTAGTTCCACTCTATTTGGGAATGGTGGCATGTACAAGCTTTGATCGAACGAAAATGGGCACAGGGCTTCCATACATAATTCTTTAGGTTCTTTCTCTTTGTTAGCTTGTTAAGTTTGACTTGCATAGCATGCATCTATTTCATCATAGCTATGATAGGGGTTTCTTCCTCTGGTGTTATGATATTGTCAACATTAAAGTCTCAAGGAATTTTTGCTCCTTGTTGAGCTAGTTGTAGGAAGTATGCCTCTTTCTCTTCTTGTAAGAAGTGTTTCATCATTCTTTTAAAGAGGTCATCATCACTGAATCATTCAATTTTTGGTGGTGTGGGTTCTTGATCTCCACCATGATTGGATTGGTGTCCTTGTGAGCCCTGGTTAGCTCCACCTTGAGACATGGTAGTGCTTTGATTGAAATCTAGTGTTGATGTGGGAGGGGTTGTGTGACATCCTTTGAAGTGAAAATTACCAAGGGTGTCTTCTTCGTAAAGATTGATGTCATAAGGTTGATGTAATGTTTGAACAATAAGAGAAGATGAAGGTGATACCTTTGGTTCTTCTCTTGGTTTTTTGTGTGAATAAGCTCTAGTTTCCACCATTAACCTTAGGTGAATCTGAAGAGCAAGATGAGACAATTGATAGATAATCTGATTTGAGAAAAATTGAGTGATACAACCTTTTCAAGATTGAATTGAAAAAGGATTGATTTGACGTAAATGAAGGATACTATGCCCTAGATGTATGGGTAGATGCCCAAAAGATGATGGACATGAGTTCACAACACTTAGTTATTTGAGATAGATTTTGAGGTTATTCTAACAAATTTTTTGACACAAAATGAAACGAGATTCAAATTGATCAATTGGATGAAAAAATTGAGCTAAAAAGATCACTTTAGGAAAATAAGATGAATTCTTTGTTTCACTACTATGTTCCTAACACAATGGGTATTTTGACATATTTCTAGATAAAATTTGGAAGCTGACTTAATTTTTGACAAAATTTGGATTTTATGTCAATTTTGAGGAAATTGTCGTACGACGGTATCCAGGCTCATACAACATAGAATTGGGTCTGGCCCGACAATTGCAAAATCTTGTACGACAAGTGACACCAAGGATTATGTTTTGCTTAGGATTTTTGAAAAATTTCATGCGACACTTGGGGGGTTATGGTATGACACTTGAAATGGAAATTCAATTGTTGTATGAAAATTTTAACCAGAAAAGGATTTTTCTATTGTTCTTCAAGTTTTTCAAGATTTTTGGTATTTTTGGTCTCAATGTTTTGCAAATTTCACTGTCTAGTTTTGAAGATCTATTTATTGGATTTTCTGAGGATGTTTAACATAGGAAAAAGGCTCACAATCACAACAAACATAGGGAACTAACTCAATGAAGAAAAAACACCTATCTTACCCTTTCTAGGAGAAGAGATGTATTACTTGCTCATTGACTTAGGAACACACTCAGAGACTCCTTAGAATATGCAGGTCAAACAACACACAATGGATGTTGAAGCCCATGTTAGCTGAGTTCAAGCATCAAAGAGGGCTTGATATGAAAATTTTCTTGGGGTGATTACTATTCACCTCACACAAGCATTACAAATCCTTTAGAGTTAGATCAGAAGAAAACTAGCTTAGGCTTTTAATCAAGGAATCTATTCACAACTATCTCCCATAGTCCCGCAAGCAGGATTTAGGCATATAGCCCTATGAGTACTCTGATCTGTGTAGTCTCACAAGAAACATTTAAGTGGCTCCACTCTACACAAAATTAAAGCATGTTCATGGAATGGATCCAAGGAATAAGCACAGTTATGTCTTCTGAGGCTTTAATCTCAATGAAGCATCAAATTTTATAGTGGGGTGGAAGACTCAGATTAAGACTTGTCCCCACTTTGGTCATTTCCAGGAGATTTTTACCTCTCCAATAGGCTCTCTAGAGGATTAAATTAAATGTGAGGTTGGGGACCACATGATATGGGTTTCTGATTCTCTTAAAGAGAAGAGCATAATCCCCTAACCTTGTCATTTTCCCTATCCATAACACACCAAGTAGGATTAATCTAGAGATAGTACACAAAATGGCACTGGGAAGATACCTTTTGCATTTTTGATTCTCCTAAGAAGGAGAAGAGCATAATCCCCTCAATATCTGCCTCAATGAAAATAGGTGCACGTACCTAATTAACTAGGTGCCTATGAAAAATAGATGAAGATTCGACAACCTGCAAAACCACTTGTCAAAAACCTTTTGTTGAATGAGCATCTTTGGCAAGCATCTTTATGAAAAGGGGTTTCCTACAAAAGAATGGCTTAGAAGTCATGACAAGAAGAGGTCAAAAGATGGTTTTTTTCTCAAGTCTTCATCTTCCATCCTACAAAAAGTGTGTTAGGCTATAAAAATGATCAAGCACGAGTGAACAACAAATGTTAGTGTCAGTCGTTAGTCTAAATCTCAAATAAAAATTTAAAAAACTTATCAAAATTCCCATATGACAATTGAAAACTATCATGAAATGTCATACAACAATATATCTATACCCATACGACACTTGAGGCATGATACAACTCTGGGTACCTGCACACACGACACTTCAAGATCAATACTACAATACGTAACAAACAATATGACAATTCAGAAATGTCATTTGTTATACGACAGACAAGAGCTTCTAATATGACAATCTAAAAATGTCATACAAGATTGTATGGAAAAAAAATAAAAATTGAATCTTGAACTGAAAATATAAAAAAAGTGATGAAAATTAGAATGGAAACCCATTGTTGGGCCCCACGGTGGATGTCATAAATGTGTGTGTGAAAATTGTACATGTTAATGGGACACAACACTTTAGTAAAACATTATAGGTTAATGATCAGAAAAATATGCAATAAAAACAAATATCATCAACCAGACAATTTACTCCCTTCTAGTATATGCGAGTATGGTATTCTCAGATTTTGACCAAGATCAGTGACAATGCAACATCTAAATGAAGGATTTAAATGTAGAAGTTATAAAAAGGATGCAGATTTAATCTATATTTTTGGATTTTTCTATGCAATAGTAATGAAATCTAGATGAAAATTGATCTTAAAATTTGATGAAAATGAATTGAAATCAAAACTATGAATGTTATGAATGAAGAAACCAGTGTTACCAAAGAATCTCAACAATTGCACAAATCTCAAAGATTTGACAATATTGTTAGAAAGTAAAGTCCACCAAGATAACTGAGAGAGGGGGGTGAATCAATTATCTGATAATTATAACTTTTATCAACTTCAATAGCATTAAACCATGTAAGTAATATAATTACCAACCATACAAAGATATTCATACACAATGACACAAGATATGTTGACTAGGGAACCTCTTGATCAAAGAGTAAACCCTGGTGGGCATTATGCCCATAAAAGATGCACTAATATGAATATTCCTTGTGAAAGGATGGACTCTATTAAGAATCTTATGAAATACATTCAGTACATATGAATCCCTGTTAGGAGATTTTGAATCCCTATTAAAAGATTCTAACCCTGTTAAGAGCTATGGAAGACAAATGGACCCACTGCCCAAACAGATTCAATGGCAAGATCACTGAACACACTATCCAACTGATCTCTAGATTATTCAATAGAATAATAGAAAATATGTTACCTCCTTTCTCACTGTCCCAAACTGCACTCTCTGCTACATCAGATCTCAATTTTAGATCTCTATACCTCACATGTCTTCTTTCAAAATTTTGCTTTCACAATTCATTAGCTCTTTTCTTCACTTCATGCATACATCATCACATCCAACCATATTAAAACAAGTAAAAAAATTCCTTCCATTATACCACACTCAAGTAATTACAAATGAGTCGGCATCTAATTACAAAATAAAATTTTCCACACGCTTCATCAAAATTACACAAAACTATCAGCTTCCAAATACAATAATTCTTCACTCATGCAACCTCAAAGTTTTCACTGTCATCCATGTCACTATCAATGTGTCTTCATCTTCCCTTTAACTATTAGAATAAATGAGAGGGGGGTGAATCAGTTATACAGTGTCCCAATTCTAGATGTATAATCCAAAACAAATTTCTTCTATTTCTACTCGTCGGTAAGTAATAATAACTCTTACTATCTGTGCTTTTACCTATTACCAATCTAAAACTTATAACTATTTACCGATCAAATCTAATATGTAACATGCAAAGTATGATAACAAACAAATATCACAATCAACATATAACACAAGAGATTTAACGTGGAAACCCTATAAAGGGAAAAACCACCTGGGACCGGCAACCCAAAATTGTTCACTCTTCTAAAGTGAGGTTGGTTAAGACCCAACCCTATTAAAGGTTACAAACACACTGTCAGGTGTGACCTTGTTAGAGGATTTTAGACTAGAATTTATCATCCAACTAGCATTCACTATGGGGTTGACAGGATAACAATGTTTATTCTATGAATGATACATCATAAGACTTTTAGAGTCCACTCTGTTAAGAGATTTAGACTATATACAATGGTTAAATATGTAACAGTAAACTGACCTACCTTAATACAACTTTAATTGTAGATTACAGATTAATATTTAGTTCATTCAAATCCTTCTAATCAATAATTCACTTTAGATTCAATACTGTATCAACTTACTGTCTGATGGTAATTTCTCTCTGTAGCTCAGTAATTGCTCTGCAGCTCAGTTCTCACTAACTAGTATGATTAGAATGCATGAAACCTTATTCATGTGATAATCCTGTAGCTTCATCTTCTTCCTGGCATTTTCATAAAGAGATTCTATTCTCTTATATAGACAAGTAAATCATTTTCTTCTCCACCATCAGATTTTGCCACTTAATCATATTCATAGATTTTGCCACTTAAACTTTCTTGGTACTTGTGTTAATAACACATTTCAATCTTCTTCATTGGATCTTCTTTGAATTTTGTCAGCCATTGATCTGCATAAAAAACATTATCTGTTACCTTGATGTTATACTCTCGCTAGTTCATCAATCTTATTGGCTAAACTAAACATTTAATTCATTCTGTTCCACTCGGTTAACAAAGAGATGTGTCAGTGAACACTTCTCAGTTAATAATGTGGTCGGTATACTACACTCTATCAGTTGATACTAGAAATGCTTCATTTACTGACAACACTACTTTGTGTCTTTCAGCTCTATACTGCATTATAGATGAATGCAACATAATGAAGTCATTATCATCAATTCATAGTCTCATCAAAAAGTTACTCAATGTGTTCCTTATCCTCATTTTTCATGTACATCTTTCCTCGTGTAGATTTCTTTGTTCTTCATCTCTTTTCCACTTTTCTTCAGATGTCTCAGAGTAGTAACTTACAAGATAAGTGTTGTCAAACTAGTTGACATCAATGACAACATAATACTGATTTAATCATATTACATATCTCATCAGCAACTTCTTAGTGATCTTGTAATCACAAATCCTTTAATTAGATTCCAAATCAGTTGTAGTCCAACAATCTCTCCCTTTGGCATTGATGGCAACTTCAAGTAATATGAAATGAAGCACACACATACCAAACATACATTCTACAACTTTGTAAACAAATGTTGTAAGTTGAATAGAATTAATATGTTTAATAACTACATTACTAAACCAACATTAAGTAATACAGCTTTACCTTTCTCAACTTTACCTTTCTGTAGTTGTGATCTTTTCAGTTCTCCTATTCCTGCTTCTTTTCTTTATAACTAATCTTCAATACTCTCCCTTAGATAATTGTTTTCGGTGCTTGTTCCATTTCATTTCATATGTATATCTCTCCCCTTTATATTTCATATGTTTATCTCTCCCTTTGATAGCAATGCCAAAGAAACAAATAAACAATCAGCTCTGTAGTAGCCAAGTAACTCTTTGTGGTGTTCAGTACTTCCTTTGTATCTCTGTATCCTGATTTCTCATCAGTTCAAGTTATCAAACTTAATCACAACCTTGAACATGATTCAAAGTGTGAACTATGTTGCATCAACATGAATGATCTTCTGATAAAAATTGGCTGATGCAACATCCAGATCACCTTAGTGACCAATAGACAGGGGACGGACCCAAAGTCTAGTCCTCAAGTATTCAAATGTGTCCTTCAGTAGCGGCTTTGTAAAAATATCTACAAGTTGTTCTTTAGATGTGACAAATTCCAACTTTACTTGCTTCTCTTGCACTTGTTCTCTTAAGTAATGATACTTAATAGATATATGCTTTTTCTTAGAGTGCATCACAGGATTCTTTGAAATATTAATAGCACTAGTGTTGTCACAATATATAATCATCGAGTCAATGATTACCTCATTCATCCCTTCCAACACTTGTTTGATATATGAAATGTTTGAATAGTTGGTAGTAGCAGAAACATACTCTACTTCAACTGTAGACTAAGAAATAAAAGCCTACTTTTTACTTGTCCAGGTTACAAGTCTTTCACCAAAGAAAAATACTCTTCCAATGGTGCTTTTTCTATCATCCACATTTCCAGCCCAATCAGCATCGGTGTAAACTTTTAGTTCAAACTTCCCTTCCTTAGAATACCATAATCCATAATTTTTTGTTTTCTTCAAGTATCTTAAGATCCTTTTTGTAACTATCATGTGTGATTCTCTAGGGTTAGCAAAAAATCTTACAACAATTCCCATAGCATGTGCTATATCTGGCCTACTATGTGTTAGAAATTAAACATCCCCAAGATAATTGAGAGGGGGGGGGGGTGAATCAGTTATCAGATAATTTAACCATTCAACTACTTTAAACAATATAATCAATGTACTGATCAACCATAGAAAGATAACCATACACAATTGCACAATAACACAACATATGTTGACTAGGGAACCTCTTGAAAAGAGTAAACCCCAGTGGGAATGATGCCCACAAAATGATGCACTAATATGAAAGTTCCTTGTTAGAGGATGGACCCTATTAGGAGTCTTATGAAATACATTCAGTACATATAAATCCCTATTAGGAGATTTTGAATCCCTGTTAAAAGATTCTAACCCGGTTAAGAGTTTGTGGAAGACAGAAAGACCCACTGCCCAAACAGCTTCAAGGCAAGATCTCTAAACCCACTGTCCAAAAGATCTTAGAATTATTCAATAGAATAATAGGAAATATATTACCTCCTTCACACTATGCCAAAACCACACTCTCTGCTACACAAGATCACAAGTCCAGATCTCTGTACTCACAAGTGTTCCTTCATCATTGAATTAGCTCTTTTCTTCACTTCATGCATATATTCGCATCTCAATCTTCATAGTACATATTACAACAAGGAAAAAATTCCTTCTTATATATCAAACTCAAATAATTACAAATGAGTTAGTCCTCAATTACAAAATAATAAATTCTACACGCTACACACAGAATTCACATAAAACTATCGGCTTCCAGATACTGTAAATTTCTCCAAACATATCTTCAAAGTTTGCACTATGAAACACATCATCATTAATGAGTCTCCAACATCCCTTTAACTACACAAAATCAGATTCCATCCCAGCTAAGAGATATCCTCCAATTTCTGAAAATCGCTTCACAAAAACACTGTCTAAACACTGCTTTCACCAAAATGCTCATAACTCTTACAAATGAATGAATTTATTTTTGCGTTGTTAACCATAGGTTAATAAAACTCCAAAGAACATACCATCAACTTTGCAAAAGCCAATCTGCAATACAACATGTGTGCAAAACAAAATTGTACCTACTTTCCTGCTAATATCTAGAATATCACTGTGTTGACATCAATGACAATCCAAGTCATGAATGCAACAACAACTGCTATAGAATGACTACCAAAATAATTTTCATTCATTCCTAACAATCTCCCCCATTTGCATTGATGGAAACATAGATGAAAAACATCCAATGTTCCAAAAATCCAATATTGCAACATCACTGCAAAATATCAAATTAAATCTTGCTTTGTTTTTCTATTCAGCTCTCTCATATAATCCACAATGTTTTTCATGTATATCTCTCCCCCATGGACATCAATGATAGAAATTCCATCACTAAGTCAACAAAAAATTAATGTCAAAAGACACTTTTCAGAAAAATATAATAACAAGAGTCCTCATGACTCAGCTCATAAACTCCCCATAGAGGAAGTTCCAACATCCAATCCAGAAGAAAGATAGGGCTCATATACCACTGGACAGATGTAATCATCTACATCAATTCTCAAAAATAGGTTGGGGCATAACCCCAAGCATACCTCTCAGATACACAAATGTATCCTTAGGTAAAGGCTTTGTAAATATATCTGCTATCTGCTCCTTTGTACTTATGTACTCCAATCTTACTTCTTTTTTTGCAACTTTCTCTCTTACAACATGATGCTTGATCTCAATATGTTTAGTCTTAGAATGTAAAATAGTATTTTTTGACATGCTCACTATACTAGTGTTATCACAATGTATAATAATAGGCTCATCAAACTTTATTCCAATATCCTTCAACATCTGCTTCATCCAAATAATCTGATTACAATTATTTGCTGTTGCAACATATTCTGCTTCTACTGTACTTTGTGAAGTACAATTCTACTTCTTACTTAGCCAAGAGACCAATTTTCCTCCAAGAAAAAAGGCTCCACCACTGGTGCTTTTCTTTTCATCAACGCTGCCTCCCCAATCTGCATTAGTATAGGCACATAAAGTAAAATCATCAGAATTCTCATACCATAATCCATAATCCATTGTTCCTTTCATATATCTCAGTATCCTCTTTACTGTTGCATAATGTGATTCTCTAGTTTTTGCTTGAAATCTTGCTACAATCCCAACTGAATGTGCTATATCAGGTCTTGTATGTGTCAAGTACTGTAATCCTCCAATCATAGATCTATACTTTTTCTTCTCAACTGCTGGTGTCTCATCTTTGCTAGATAACTTATGTCCAGTTACCATAGGTGTTCCAATAGGTTTAGAATCTTCCATTCCAAATCTTTTCAATAAGTCATTCAAATACTTAGTCTGACTTACAAATATACCTTCCTTGCTTTGTGTTATCTGTAATCCCAAAAAATATTTCATTTCTCCAATAATGCTCATCTCAAATTCAGTCTTCATTTTATCTGCAAATTTGTCACTAGCTTCATCTTCTCCTCCAAAGATAATATCATCAACAAATATAACTATAACCAACAAACCATTCTCAATTTCTTTTGTGTATAAGTTACTATCTACTGTACCTTTTATAAATCCCAATTTCAATAAATAAAATACTTATCCAATCTTGCATACCAGGTTCTAGGTGCTTGTTTTAATCCATATAAGGCTTTCTTTAACTTACATACCATATCTCCTTCTTGTGTCAAAGGAAAACCTTCAGGCTGCTCAATGTAGAGTTCTTCTTCCAATTCACCATTCAAAAATGTTGACTTCACATCCATCTGATACACTTTGAATTTCTTGTAAGTTGCATATGCTAGAAACATTCTCACTGCTTCAAGTCTGGCCACAGGTGCAAAAGTTTCTTCATAGTCAATTCCTTCTTGTTGTGAATATCCTATACATACCAATCTTGCTTTATTTCTTATCACTTCTCCTTGTTCATTCATCTTGTTTGTGAATACCCACTTTGTTCTAATCACATTCTTGTCTTCAGGTCTAGGGACCAATTCCCATGTCTTGTTTTTTTCAATCTACTCCAATTCTTTCATAGCATTAATCCAATGTTCATCTTCACAAGCTTCATTAGTAGTCTTAGGTTCAATTTGAGAAATCAAACATAAATGTACCTTATTTTGAGTCAAAACTCCTCTATCTAAACTTCCAATAACTTGCTCAATAGGGTGATGTCTTGAAATATACCTGTTAGGTGTCATAGTTACTGATCTTGTTCCTACTGTAGATTCTTCTCTGCTTTCTTCTCCATTTTCTTCTCTATTTTCTTCTCTATTTTCTTCATTATGACTTTCATTCAGCAAATCACTATTAGTTTTAAAAAATAATTCAGCATTTTCAATGTTAGGCTGAGGTTGTGCTCCTCCATCAAATTCATAATCAAGCATTCTTTCCTAAATTTTAAACTTATCATCAACTTTTACATTTGCACTTTCAAAAATAGTCTTAGTTCTTTTTTTATAACATCTATATGCTTTGCTTTTTAAAGAATATCCAAGAAATATTCCTTCATCACTTCTAGGATCAAACTTTCCTATATCATCATCTCTCTTTATATAACATTTACTTCCAAAAATTCTAAAATACTTAACTAAGGATACCAATTGTTAGAAAGTAAAGATCCCCAAGATAACTGAGGGTGTATGTCCAAACCATAATTCATAAGGTGTCTTGTTTGTATCTGCTCTGATTTGTACTCTATTCATAGTGTATACTGCTGTGTTCACTACTTCTCTCCAAAAAGTCTTAGCCAAATCATTTTTAAACAACATAGCTCTTGCTGCTTTAGTTATTGACCTGTTCCTTCTTTCTGCAATACCATTTTTTTCTGGTGTTCTAGGGGCTGAAAGTTGTCTCTTAATACCATTCATTTCACAAAAGGTGTTAAACTCTCTAGATGTAAATTCACCACCTCTATCAGATCTTAGATACTTAATCTTCATTCCAGATTCATTCTCAATTTTGCTTTTCATGATCTTAAATTTATCAAATGTTTCAGATTTTTCTTTCAAAAATGCAATCCACATCATTCTTGTAAAATCATCAACAAGAATCATAAAATACCTTTCTCCATAGAATCCTCTAGTCCTAGTAGGACCACTCAAGTCTGTATGAAAAATCTCCAGCTTCTCTGTCGATGTGAACTTTTTGTTGGGAAATGAACTCCTTTTCTACTTTTCCATCATACATTCTTTGAAATCATGTTAGTAGGTTTCATAATTCTAGGTAAATCTCTTACCGTAAGTGTAGTGCTCACCTTGACAATATTATCAAAGTTTATATGACAAAACCTTTTATGCCATAACCAACTGTCATCAATCCTAGTTGTCAAACATTTCATCTCAGTAGGATTCAACTGAAATACATTACCTCTGGTTCTAGATCCTTTTCCAATCAGATTTCCATCTTTATCTTTTATTACACAAGTTTTCTTAGAAAACCAAACTTGATAACCCTTATCAGCCAATTGTCTAACGCTTAGTAGATTATGTCTTAATCCATCAACAAAGTAAAGATCATCAGTGTTAGTCTTTCCATCAAGAGTAATAGATCCTATACCCTTAATCAAACAAGGTGCATTGTTACCAACTCTACCAATTCCTCCATCATAATTATCTAACTTAAAAAACTTTCTTTTATCTCCAGTCATATGATGTGAACAACCACTCTCTATAATCCAATCAGATTTCTTTTCAACTTGTGAAACTAATTCTTTTTCTTCCCTTTTATTAGATTTAGAACTTTCTTCTTTAATAGCTACAAATCCTATTTCCTCAAAGTTATCATTATCACTGTCACTTAAATGTCTTTCAATTCCTACTTCAAGATCTTCATCATTTGCATAATAACATTCTTTAGATCTCCTAGGTTTAAAGTTGCTTCTATACTTCTTAACTCTTTGAGGACATTTAGATACAAAATGACCATATTCTTGACAAGTCCAACATTTAAAGATTTTCTTACCATCTGGTTCTCTTTTTACAAGTAATGCAATGCCTTCTTCAATCTTCTTATCTTCCTTAGATCTGCTACTACTGGCATAATCTCCATTCACACTAGTACTTCTTGTAGGTCTAATGTTAAGAGCACTGAATGTTGTTTCCATTCTTGGTAGCTCTCCTGATAATCTCAAGTTCATCTCTGTTGTTTCTAATCTTCCAAGAAGAGTCTCTCTTGAAAAGTTTGATGTACAAGGTATCACTTGTGCAATCATCTGTGTTGTCTACTTGAATACTGATGTCAAAGTTCTTAGAATTTTCAATATCACTTCATTCTCTGTCTTATCACCTCCACAAGACTTTATTCCTATTACAATCTTAGACATCCTACCAATATAGCTTCTAATAGATTCATCTTCCATCATTCTGATATCTTCAAATGCACAAATCCAATTATGTAATCTAGCCTTCTTTGCATGTTCATCACCTTCAAAAGTAGAATGTAAAGCTTTCCAAATTGCATGAGATGTTTTCAAACATCTTACCTGACTATATTCATTCTCTGGTAGTGCTGAAAAAAGTGCTTCTCTTGCAAGTATGTTACACATGAATAGATCTAGTTCATCTTTAGTTCCTGCCTCTAGATTGTCTTCCTCAATGATAGTCTTCTCATTCTTTGTAATCAACCAATAACTTGGTCCTAAACACAATAGATGTGTCTTCATCTTTTCTTTCCAGCTATCAAAATTTACTCCATCAAACTTAGGGCTTTCTTTTCTGAAATTCACCATGGATCTCCTTAAGTTGTTAAACTTTTCTTTCAAGGACCTATTGCTCTGATACCAATTGTTAGAAAGTAAAGATCCCCAACATAACTGAGAGGAGGGGTGAATCAGTTATCAAATAATTTAACCATTCAACTACTTTAAACAATATAACCAATGTACTGATCAACCATAGAAAGATAACCATACACAATTGCACAATAACACAAGATATGTTGACTAGGGAACCTCTTGAAAAGAGTAAACCCCAGTGGGAATGATGCCCACAAAATGATGCACTAATATGAAAGTTCCTTGTTAGAGGATGGACCCTATTAGGAGTCTTATGAAATAGATTCAGTACATATAAATCCTTGTTAGGAGATTTTGAATCCATGTTAAAAGATTCTAACCCGGTTAAGAGTTTGTGGAAGACAAAAGGACCCACTGCCCAAATAGCTTCAAGGCAAGATCTCTAAACCCACTGTCCAAAAGATCTTAGAATTATTCAATAGAATAATATGAAATATATTACCTCCTACACATTTTGCCAAAATCGCACTCTCTACTACACAAGATCACAATTCCAGATCTCTGTACTCACAAGTCTTCCTTCATCACTGAATTAGCTCTTTTCTTCACTTCATGCATATATTCACATCTCAATATTCATAGTAAATATTACAATAAGGAAAAAACTCCTTCTTATATACCAAACTCAAATAATTACAAATGAGTCAGTCCTCAATTACAAAATAATAAATTCTGCACACTACACACAGAATTCACATAAAACTGTCAGCTTCCAGATACTGTAACTTTCTCCAAACATATCTTCAAATTTTGTACTATGAACCACATCATCATTAATGAGTCTCCAACATCCCTTTAACTACACAAAATCAGATTCCATCCCAGCTAAGAGATATCCTCCGATTTTAAAAAATCGCTTCACAGAAACACTATCTAAACACTGCTTTCACCAAAATGCTCATAACTCTCACAAATGAATGAATTACTTTTTGTGCTATTAACCATAGGTTAATAACACACCAAAGAACATACCATCAACTACACAAAAGCCAATCTACAATACAACATGTGTGCAAAACAAAACTGTACCTACTTTCCTGCTAATATCCAGAATATCACTGTGTTGACATCAATGACAATCCAAGTCATGAATGCAACAACAACTACTACAGAATGATTGCCAAAATATTTTTCATTCATTCCTAACACTATGAACTACATACATTAACTTGCCAATCATAGTTTGGTAAAGTGTCTGATTTACTTTAGTAGTTTCATCCTCCTTTGTCAATTTGCATCCAATAGCCATCGATGTTCCCATAGGTTTAGCATCTTCCATGCCAAATGTCTTCAGTACTTCCTTTATGTATTTAGATTGTGTGATGAATATGCCATCACTCTGCTGAATCACTTGAAGTCCAAGAAACAACTTAATCTCTCTAAACATAGAAATTTCAAATTCCTTTTGCATTTCATCAGCAAATGCCTTGCAAAAAAGATCTGAGCCACCAGAAATAATATCATCAACAAAAAATTCAGCAATGATAATAGTATCATCAGTATCACCTTTCACATATAGATTGTTGTTCTCACTTGTTCTAACAAATCCAATATTTAACAAGTATGCAGTCTTTCATACCATGCTCTCGGTGATTTCTTTAGTCCATATAAGGCTTTATGTAATCTACATACCATGTCTATATTGTCGGGATCAACAAATCCTTCAAATTGTTCAATGTAGACTTCTTCTTCAAGTATACCATTCAAAAATGCTGACTTCACATCCATTTGATATACTTTGAATTTCTTATGTGCAACATATGCAAGTAGAATTCTAACTCCTTCTAATCTAGCAACTGGTGCAAATGTCTCACCATAGTCAATGCCTTCTTCCTATGCATATCCCTTGCATACTAGTCTAGCTTTATTTCTTGTGACCTCACCATTTTCATTCAATTTATTTCTATATATCCACTTAGTACTGATAACATTCTTATCTATTGGTCAGGGTACTAAGGACTAGGTTTTGTTCTTTTCTATTTTCTCTATTTCCTCCTTCATTACATTAACCCATTCTTCATTCTCTAATGCAACTTTCATAGTTTTAGGTTCAAATTCACAAATTAGACATGTACCTTGTCTTGTTTTGCTTCTGGTTTGCATTCTAGCATGTCTATCTCCAATGATTTCTCCTTTTTTGTTCATCCTGCTTAGGGTCATTTCCTTGCTCGACAGCTTCTTCATGTTCATCGGTTTGTGGTGTCTGTTGTACTACATTATTTCCCTGTTGATTGGTTGATACAGCTTGCGATGTTGGTAGATACTCTGGATGTTCAATGTAAGTGAATCTACCATAGTCTTCTGGTTCTTTTGTACTTTCCTCTATGTACTTGTCATCAAACTCATCAACATAAACATTAGTACTTTCAACAATTTTATTTGTAGCCTTATTCAAACATTTGTATGCTTTACTTGTAGTGGAATATCCAAGAAATATTCCTTCATCTCCTTTAGAATCAAATTTTCCATTTCTCTCATCTTTCAAGATAAAGCATTTACTTCCAAAAATTTTGAAATAACTCACAGTAGGTTTGTGTCCAAACCATAGTTCATAAGGTGTTCGGTTGGAGTCCTTCTTCAGTTGTACTCAATTAAGAACATATACAGCTGTGCTGACAACTTCCCTCCAATATGTTTGAGCAACATTCTTCTATATCATCAAAGTTCTAGCACAGTCAATTATAGACCTATTCCTTTTTTCAGCAATGCCATTTTGCTGAGGTGTCCCTAGTGTAGATACCTACCTCTTGATTCCATGCTCATTGCAAAATTTAGTAAATTCATCAAAGATAAATTAACCTCCTCTATCAGATCTTAAGCACTTTATTTCCTTACTAGTTTCTTTTTCTACCTTAGCTTTATACCACTTAAAATTTTTGAAAGCTTCAGATTTCTCTTTCAAGAACATAACAGTCATCAGTCTAGTATAATCATCAACAAAAATAATAAAATCACTAGAACAACTCTAAGTTCTCATAGGACCACACAGGTCAGTATGAACCAACTCAAGTATCTTCTTTGTTGAATAGTCCTTGCTTTTAAAACTAGACTTAGTCATCTTACCTTTTTGACATTCATGGCACATGGCATGATCAGGTTTTGTCAAGTTAGGCAATCCTCTAACTCTTTTCTTTCTACTAATCTTGATCATGTTATCAAAGTTCACATGGCATAACCTTCGGTGCCACAACCAAGCATCTTCATCCTTTATTAAAAAACAAGGAGAATGATCTATATCAAGATAGAATAGATTACCTCTGGATTGTGTACCATTTTTGACAAGTCTTCCTCCATCATCATAAATCTTCACCTTTTTTCTCTCAAAAGCCAGTCGGTGGCCTGAATTGTTTAGCTGAGCCACACTTATCAGATTATAGTTCATTCCATCTACCCAATATGCATTTTCACATTGTAATCTATCATTGATCATTAGTGAGCCTTTACCTCTTACCATACAAGGTGCATCATTTCCCATTCTCACAGATCCTCCATTATATTCAACAAGATGATTAAACTTCTCTACATCATCAGTCATATGATGTGTGCAGCCACTGTCTATGATCCATGTATCATTTCTTCTTACTTTAGAGATCAATGATGTCTCTTCATGTTTCTCTTCCTCTTTTGAGTCATCTTTCATCGCAAAAAATACAACTTCTATATCATCATCAGAATTAGATTCAATTTCAATATCTTCAGCTATGTAACATACCTTTTTGTCTTTTTCATCTTGGTTGTCTCTATTGTTGTGTTGGTAACCTCTGTTGACTCTTCTTCCATAGCTTCCTTCAGATCGATCTTTGGATCTATCATCATCTTTCTTCTGTGGACATCTAGCAGCGATGTGACTGACTTCCTTACAATTGAAGAATGCTAAAGGTAGCTTACCTCTATACCTTCCTTTTCCTTCAGGAAATCTTTTGGCCATAAGTGCTTCAAACTCATCAAGTTCATCATCAGTATTGTCATCACTATCACAATTCTTACTATTCTTGCTAGACTTTCCAATCTTCAGAGAAGACATGAAAGCGGATTCAACAGAAGGAACAACACTATTATCAAAATTGTTTAATTCAAAGGTTGTAAGTTTACCAATTAGGGTGTCAAGAGTGAGGTTGGATGTAGCTCTTGTTTCATGAATTGCAGAAATCCTAATTGCATAAACTGGTAGCAAAGTTCTAAGAATCTTGCTTATCACTGTTTCATCATCAATTACTCCATTAGATGCTCTAATAGCATGTACCACTTCTTTGAGTCTATTTGAATATTGGACAATGTTCTCACCTTCTTTCATTCTCATTTCATCAAATCTACCTCTCAGATTTTCAGCTCGGGCTCTTTTGACATTCAGATCTCCACTGTAGATTTGTGCTAACTTATCCCACATTCCTTTGGCAGTTGTGCATGTCTTGATATCTTCAAATTCAGCATCAGTACAGGCAGCAAAAAGTTCCATCATAGTAACATTGTGTTCATTCTTATCCTTCAGTTGATCAATAGTTAGGGGACTAGTGGATGGTTATATGTAGCCATTTTACATCAGATCTAGTGTTGAGTTCTGAATTCTAGATATGTGTAGCTTTATTCTACTTTGTCATACTATGAAGTTCTCTTTATTTAGTTTTGGTACTACCCTCTTATACATCTTGAGACCTTTATGCTTAAGTCTTTAAAACTCTATTCCAAGCAACTAAGCTCTGATACCAATTGTTAGAATAACTGAGAGGGGGGTGAATCAGTTATCCAATGTCCCAATTCCAAATGTATAATCTAAAACAAATTTCTTCTCTTTCTACTCATCGATAAGCAATAATAACTCTTACTGTCTATGCTTTTACCAATTACCAATCTAAAACTTATAACTATTTACCAATCAAATCTAATCTATAACATGCAAAGTATGATAACAAACAAATATCACAATCAACACATAACATAAGAGATTTAACGTGAAAACCCTGTAAAGGGAAAAACCACCTAGGATCGACAACCCAAAATTGTTCACTCTTCTAAAGTGAGGTCAGTTAAGACCCAACCCTGTTAAAGGTTACAAACACACTATCAGATGTGACCTTGTTAGAGGATTTTAGACTAGAAGTTATCATCTAACTAGCATTCACTATGGGGTTGATAGGATAACAATGTTCATTCTATGAATGATACATCATAAGACTTTCAGAGTCCACTCAGTTAAGAGATTTAGACTATATACAATGGTTAAATATGTAACAGTAAACTGAACTGCATTAATAAAACTTCAATTGCAGATTACAGATCAATATTTAGTTCATTCAAATCCTTTTGATCAATAATTCACTTCAGATTCAATACTATATCAACTTACTATCTATCGATAACTGCTCTCTATAGCTCGGTAATTTCTCTACAGCTCAGTTCTCACTAACCAGTATGATCAGAATGCATGAAACCTTATTTATGCAATAATCTTGTAGCTTCTTCTTCTTCCTAACATTTTCATAAAGAGATTTTGTTCTTTTATATAGATGAGTAAATCATTTTCTTCTCCACCATCAAATTTTTCCGCTTAATCATATTCATAGATTTTCCACTTAAACTTTCTTGGTACTTGTGTCAATAACACATTTCAATCTTCTTTGAATTTTTTCAGCCATTGATCTATGTAACAAACATGATCTGTTACCTCGATGTTATACTCTTGCCAGCTCATCAATCTTATGGGCTAATCTAAACATTTAATTCATTCTGTTCCACTTGGTTAACAAAGAGATGTGTCAGTGAACACTGCTCGGTTAATATTTTGGTCGATATACTACACTCCATCGGTGTATACTAGAAATGCTTCATTTACCGACAACACTGCTTTGTGTCTTTTAGCTCTATACTCCATTATAGATGAATGCAACATAATGAAGTCAGTATCATCAAGTCACAGTCTCATCAAAAAGTTACTCAATGTGTTCCTTATCCTCATCTGTCATGTACATCTTTCCTCATGTAGATTTATCTATTCTTCATCTCTTTTCCACTTTTCTTCAGATGTCTCGGAGTAGTAACTTACAAGATAAGTGTTGTCAATCTAGTTGACATCAATGACAAAATAATACTAATTTAATCATATTACATATCTAATCAGAAAATTCTTAGTGATCTTGTAATCACAAATCCTTCAATCAAATTCCAAATCAGTTGTAGTCCAACATTAACTGCACAAAACCAAATTCCATCCTGATTAGGAGATATCATCTGATTTCCACAAACCACTACTCAGGAACACTGCCCAAATACTACTTCCACCAAAATGCTCATAACTTCCATGAATAAATGAATTATTGTCTGCACTCTTAACCATAAACATATAACATATCAAAGAGTATATCCTCAACATCACATAGCTCCAACTACAATATCCCACATGTGGTAATCCAAACACTGTCTGCTTCTCTGCAAGTCTTTGGTAGATCACTGTGTTGACATCAATGACAATCATAGTCATAAATGCAACAACAAATGCTAAAAAATGGCTACCAAACATTCAAAATTCATTCTTAACAATCTCCCCCATTGGCATTGATGGAAACATAGATGAAAAAAATCCAATGTTCCAAAAATCCAATACTACAAAACTACTGCTCAAGAAAAAAATATTTCAAATCCTCTGCATCAATCAAATCTTGCTTTGTTTTCCTATTTAGATAGTACAAATGGTTTTTCATGTACACTTCTCCCCCATTGACATCAATGATAGAAATCTCATCATTATGTCAACAATAACTCTAATGTCAAAAGACACTTTTCAGAAAATACATTCACTAGAGTCCTCATGACTCAGCTCAGATACACATACTCCCCCATAGAGGAAGTACCAACATCCAATCTAGAAGAAAGATAAGGCTCATAAACCACTGGATGGATGCAAGCAACTACATCACTTCTCAAAATTAGGCTGGAGCATAACCCCAAGCATACCTCTTAGATACTAGAATAACTGAGAGGGGGGTGAATCAATTATCCAGTGTCCCAAATCAAAATGTATAATTCAAAACTATTTCTTCAATTTTTGCTTATCGGTAAACAATAACTACTTTCATTGTCTATGCTTTTACCGATTATAAGTCCAATACTATAACAGTTACCGATCAAATATAACATGTAATATGTAAAGAATGATAACAAACAAATATCACAATCAACACATAACACAATAGATTTGATGTGGAAACGATGTAAAGGGAAAAACCACCTAGGACCGGCAACCCAAAATTGTTCACTCTTCTGAAGTGAGGTCGGTTAAGACCCAACCCTGTTAAAGGTTTACAAACACACTATCAGGTGTGACCTTGTTAGGGGATTTTAGACTAGAATTTATCATCCAACTAGCATTCACTATTGGGTTGGTAGGATAACAATGTTCATTCTATGAAAGATACATCATAAGACTTTCAAATTCCACTCGGTTAAGAGATTTTGACTATATGCAATGGTTAAATATGTAATAGTAAATTACTTGCCTTAATACAACTTCAATTACAGATTACAGATCAATATTTAGTCCATACAAATCCTTCTGATTAATATTTCACTTCAGATTCAATACTGTATCAACTTACTATCCATTAGTAATTGCTCTTTGTAGCTCGGTAATTGTTCTGCAGCTCAGTTCTTACTAACCAATATGATCAGAATGCATGAAAACCTTGTTCATACGATATTCCAATAGCTTCTACTTCTTTTGGCATTTTTCATAAAGAAATTTTGTTCTCTTATATAGACAAGTAAATCATTTTCTTCTCCACCATTAGATTTTGCTTCTTAACCACATTCATAGATTTTGTCACTTCAAACTTTCTCGGCACTTGTGTCAATAACATGTTTGATTTTCATCCTTTACATCTTTTCTTAATTTTGTTAGTCGTCGATCTGTGTAACAAACATTATCTATTACCTCAATGTTATACTCTTGCAAGCTCATCAATCTTATCGGCTAAACTAATCATTTAATTCATTCTGTTTCACTCGGTTAACAAAGAAATGCATTGGTGAACACTACTTGGTTAATACTATGATCGATATACACTACACTCCATTGGTGTATACTAGAAATGCTTCATTTACCGACAACACTGCTTTGTGTCTTTCAGCTCTATACTTCATCATAGATGAATGCAACTTAATAAAGTAAATATCATCAAGTCATAGACTCGTCAACAAGTTACTCAATGTGTTCCTTATCCTCATCTGTCATGTACATCTTTCCTCATGTAGATTTCTCTATTCTTCATCTTTTTCACCTTTCTTCAGATGTCTCGGTATAGTAACTTACAAGATAAGTGTTGTCAAACTAGTTGACATCAATGACAACATAATACTAATTTAATCATATTACATATCTAATCAGAAACTCCTTAGTGATCTTTAATCATAGATTCTTCAATCAGATTCCAAATTAGTTGTAGTTTAACAATCTCTCCCTTTGGCATTGATGGCAACTCAAGTAATATGAAATGTACCATACACATACCAAAAATTTATTCTACAACTTTGTGAACAAAATATTGTAAGTTGAATAGACTTAATATGTTTAATCACTATGTTACTAAACAACATTAGATAATACAACTTTACCATTATGTATTTATGATCTCTCCAATTCTCATGTTCCTACTTCTGTTCTTTGTAACTGATCTTCAATGCTCTGTCTCATTCAGATTGTCTCTGCCTTAGATAATTCATCGGTGCATTTTCCTTTTCATATTTTGTTCCTTTTCATATTTTTTATCTCTCCCTTTGACAACAATGCCAAAGAAACAAATAAACAAACAATTTTGTCTTCCTCTATATCTCTAAATACTGATATTCCAATCGGTTCAAGTTCTCAAACTTAATCACAACCTTGAACATGATTCAAAGTGTGAACTATGCTACATCAACATGAATGATCTTCTGATATAAGTAGGTTGATGCAACATCCAGATCACATTAGTGACTGATAGATAGGGGACGGACCCCAAGTCTAGTCCTTAAGTATTCAAATGTGTCCTTCGATAGAGGTTTTGTAAAAATATCTGAAAGTTGTTCTTTAGATGTGACAAATTCTAACTTCACTTTCTTCTCTTGCACTTGTTCTCTTAAGTAATGATACTTAATAGATATATGCTTTGTCTTAGAGTGCATCACAAGATTCTTTGAGATATTAATAGCACTAGTGTTGTCACAATATACAATCATCGGGTCAGTGATTACCTCATTCATTCATTCCAACACTTGTTTGATATATGCAATGTTTGAACAATTAGTAGCAATAGAAACATATTCTACTTCAGTTGTAGACTGAGAAATAAAAGCCTACTTTTTACTTGTCTAGGTTACAAGTCTTTCACTAAAGAAAAATGCTCCTCTCATGGTGCTTTTTCTATCATCCACATTTCTAGCCCAATCAGCATCAGTGTAAACTTTCAGTTCAAAATTCCCTTCCTTAGAATACCATAATCCATAACTCTCTATTTTCTTTAGGTATCTTAAGATAATTTTTGTAGCTATCATGTGTGATTCTCTAGGATTAGCAGAAAATCTTGCAACAATTCCCATAGCATGTGCTATATCTGGTCTACTGTGAACTACATACATTAACTTACCAATCATGGATCGGTAAAGTGTCTGATTTACCTCTATATTTTCATCCACCTTTGTCAATTTGCATCTAGTAGCCATTAGTTTTCCCATAGGTTTAGCATCTTCCATGCAAAATGTCTTCAGTACTTCCTTTATGTATTTAGATTGTGTGATGAATATTCCATCACTCTGTTGAATCACTTGTAGTCCAAGAAAGAACTTAATCTCTCCAAACATAGACATTTCAAATTCTTTTTGCATTTCATCAGCAAATGCCTTGCAGACAAGATCTAAGCCTCCAAAGATAATATCATCAACAAATATTTCAGCAATGATAATAGTATCATCAGTATCACCTTTCACATATAGATTGTTGTTTTCACTTGTTCTAACAAATCCAATACTTAACAAGTAAGTATGCAGTCTTTCATACCGTGCTCTCGGTGCTTACTTCAATCCATATAAAGCTTTATGTAATCTACATACCATGTCTTTATTGTCAGGAACAAAAAATCCTTTAGGTTGTTCGATGTAGACCTCTTCTTCAAGTATACCATTCAAAAATGCTAACTTCACATCCATTTGATAAACTTTGAATTTCTTGTCTGTAGCATATGCAAGTAGCATTCTAACTCCTTCTAATCTAGCAACAGGTGCAAATGTTTCACCATAGTCAATGCCTTCTTCCTATGTATATCCCTTGCATACCAATCTAGCTTTATTTATTGTGTCTTCACCATTTTCATTCAATTTATTCCTGTATATCCAATTAGTACCGATAACATTTTTATCTTTTGGTCGAGGTACTAAGGACTAGGTTTTTTTCTTCTCTATTTGCTCTATTTCCTCCATTGCATTAACCCATTCTTCATTCTCTAATGCAACTTTCATAGTTTTAGGTTCAAATTCACAAATTAGATGTGTACCTTGTCTTGTTTGCTTCTAGTTTGCATTCCATCATGTCTGTCTCCAATGATTTGTGTTTCAGGATGATGTCTTCTGAAAAAACTAGCCAGAACTTGATTTCTCCTTTCTTTCTCATCCCGCTCTGGGTTATTTTCTTTCTCTGTAGCTCCATCTTGTTCCTCAGTTTGTGTTGCCTATTGTCCTACATTATTTCCTTGTTGATCGGTTGTCATAGTTTTTGGTGTCTATAGATACTCTGGATGTTCAATGTAAGTGAATCTATAGTAGTCTTCTAGTTCCTTTGTACTTTCCTCTATGTACTTTTCATCAAAATCATCAACATGAACATTAGTACTTTCAACTATCTTATTTGTAACCTTATTCAAACATTTATATGCTTTACTTGTAGTGGAATATCCTAGAAATATCCCTTCATCTCCTTTAGAATCAAATTTTCCATTTCTCTCATCTCTCAAAATAAAGCATTTACTTCAAAAAATTATGAAATAACTTACAGTAGGTTTGTGTCCAAACCAGAGTTCATAAGGTGTACGGTTGGAGTCCTTCTTCAGTTGTAGTTGGTTAAGAACATACACAGCTGTACTAATAGCTTCCCTCCAATATGTCAGAGAAAAATTCTTTTGTATCATCAATGTTCTAGCATAGTCAATTATAGACCTATTCCTCCTTTCAGCAATGCCATTTTGTTGAGGTGTCCTCGGTGTAGATACATGTATTTTGATTCCATGCTCATTACAAAGATTAGTAATTTTATCAGAGATAAATTCACCTCCTCTATTATATCTTAAGCATTTTATTTCCTTTCTGGTTTCTTTCTCTACCTTAGCTTTGTACCACTTAAACATTTTGAAAGCTTTAGATTTCTCTTTCAAGAACATAATAGTCATCAATCTAGTATAGTCATCAACAAAAAGAATAAAATATCTATCACCAAAATAGCTCTGAGTTCTCATAGGACCACATAGATCAGTATGAACCAACTCAAGTATCTTCTTTGTTGAGTAGTCTTTTCTTTTAAAACTAGACTTAGTCATCTTACCTTTCTGACATTCATGGCACATGGCATGATCAGGTTTTGTCAAGTTGGGCAATCCTCTAACTCTTTTCTTTCTACTAATCTTGATCATGTTGTCAAATTTCACATGGCATAACCTTCTATGCCACAACCAAGCATCTTCATCCTTTATTAACAAACAAGAAGATTGATCCATATCAAGATAGAATAGATTACCTTTGGATTGTGTATGAGTTTTGACAAGTCTTCCTCCATCATCATAGATCTTCACCTTTTTGCTCTCAAAAGCCAGTCAGTGGCCTGAATTGTTTAGTTGAGCCACACTTAACAAATTATAGTTTAATCCATCTACCCAGTATGCATTTTCACATTGTAGTCTGTCATTGATCATCAATGAACCTTTACCTCTTACCTTACAAGGTGCATCATTTCCCATTCTCACAGATCCTCCATTATATTCAACAAGATGATCAAAATTCTCTACATCATCAGTCATATGATGTGTACAGCCATTGTCTATGATCCATGTATCATTTCTACTTACTTTAGAGATTAGTACTGTCTCTTCATGTTTATGTTCCTCTTCTGAGTCATCATCCATAGAAACAAATATAACTTCTATATCATCTTCAGGATCAGATTCAATTTCAATATCTTTAGCTATGTAACATACCTTTTTGCCTTTTTCATCTCGGTTGTCTCTATTTTTGTGTCGGTAGCCTCTGTTGATTCTTCTCCCATAGCTTCCTTTAGATCAGTCTTTGGATCTATCATCATCATTCTTCTATGGACATCTAGCAGTGATGTGACCAAATTATTTACAATTAAAGCATGCTAAAGGTAACTTACCTCTATACCTTCCTTTTCCTTTGGGAAATCTTCTGGCCATAAGTGCTTCGAGCACATCAAGTTCATCATCAATATTGTCATCACTATCACAATTCTTACTATTCCTGCTAGACTTTCCAATCTTCAAAGAAGACATGAAAGTGGATTCAATAGAAGGAACAACATTGTTGTCAAAGTTGTTTAATTCAAATGTTGTAAGTTTACCAATCAGAGTGTCAAGAGTCAGGTTGGATGTAGCTCTTGTTTCATGAATTGTAGAAATCTTGATTGCATAAACTGGTAGCAAAGTTTTGAGAATCTTGCTTATCACTATTTCATCGTCAATTACTCCATCAGATGCTCTAATAGCATGTACCACCTCTTTGAGTCTATTTTAATATCGTATAATGTTCTCACCTTCTTTCATTCTCATATCATTAAATCTGCCTCTCAGACTTTTAGCTCAGGCTCTTTTGACATTCAGATCTCCACTATATATTTGTCTTAATTTATCCCACATTCCTTTGGCAATCATGCATGTCCTGATATCTTCAAATTTAGTGTCGGTACAGGCAGTAGCAAGTTCCATCATAGTAATATTATGTTCATGCTTGTCCTTCAATTGATCAAGAGTTAAGGGACCAGTGGACACTTGTATGTAGCCATTCTCCATCAGATCTAGTGTAGAGTTCCCAATTCTAGATATGTGCATCTTCATTCTACTTTTCCATACTATGAAGTTCTCTTTGTTCAGTTTTAGTACTTCCCTCTTATACATCTTGAGATCTTTATGCTTAATTCCTTAAAACTTTGTTCCAAGAAACTAGCGCTCTGATACCAATTGTTAGAATAATTGAGAGGGGGGTGAATCAATTATCTAGTGTCCCAAAACAAAATATGTAATTCAAAACTATTTCTTCAATTTCTGCTCATTAGTAAATAATAACTACTTTCACTGTTTGTGCTTTTACCGATTATTAGTCTAATACTATAACAGTTACTGATCAAATCTAACATGTAATATGTAAAAAATGATAACAAACAAATATCACAATCAACACATAACACAAGAGATTTAACATGGAAACCCTGTAAAGGGAAAAACCACCAGGGACCAGGAACCCAAAATTGTTCACTCTTCTGAAGTGAGGTCAGTTAAGACCCAACCCTGTTAAAGGTTTACAAACACATTGTCAGGTGTGACCTTGTTAGAGGATTTTAGACTAGAAGTTATCATCCAACCAGCATTCACTATGGGGTTGACAAGATAACACTATTCATTCTATGAATGATACATCATAAGATTTTCAGAGTCCACTTGGTTAAGATATTTTGACTATATACAATGGTTAAATATGTAATAGTAAATGACCTGCCTTAATAAAAATTCAATTGTAGATTAGAAATCAATATTTAGTCCATACAAATCCTTCTGATCAATATTTTAGTTCAGATTCAATACTATATCAACTTACTGTCCATCGGTAATTGCTCTCTGTAGCTTGGTAATTGTTCTGTAGCTCAGTTCTTACTAACCAATATGATTAGAATGCATGAAAACCTTGTTCATGAAATATTCCTGTAGCTTCTACTTCTTCTGGAATTTTTCATAAAAAAATTTTGTTCTCTTATATAGACAAGTAAATCATTTTCTTCTCCACCATTAGATTTTTCCGCTTAACCACATTCATAGATTTTTCCACTTCAAAATTTCTTGGTACTTGTGTGAATAACACATTTGATTTTCATCCTTTAGATCTTTCCTTAATTTCATCAGCCATCGATCTGTGTAACAAACATTATCTGTTACGTCGATGTTATACTCTTTCCAAATCATCAATCTTATTGGCTAAACTAATCTTTAATTCATTTTGTTTCACTCGGTTAACAAAGAAATGTGTTGGTGAACACTACTCAGTTAATACTATGATCGGTATACACTACACTTCATCGGTGTATACTAGAAATGTTTCATTTACCGACAACACTGCTTTGTGTCTTTCAGCTCTATACTTCATCATAGATGAATGCAACATAATAAAGTTAATATCATCAAGTCATATACTCATCAACAAGTTACTCAATGTGTTCCTTATTGTCATCTATCATGTACATCTTTCCTCATGTAGATTTCTCTATTCTTCATCTTTTTCATGTTTCTTTAGATGTCTCAGTATAGTAACTTATAAGTGTTGTAAAACTAGTTGACATCAATGACAACATAATACTAATTTAATCATATTACATATCTAATCAGCAACTCCTCAGTGATCTTTAATCACAAATTCTTCAATCAGATTCCAAATTAGTTGTAGTTCAACATCTGCTCCTTTGTACTTATGTATTCAAGTCTGACTTCTTGCTCAGCAACTTTCTCCCTTACTACATGATACTTAATCTCTATATGTTTTATCTTAGAATGTAATACAGGGTTCTTAGACATACTAACTATGCTGGTGTTGTCACAATGTATGACAACAGGTTGAACAAACTTTATTCCGATATCCTTTAGCATTTTCTTCATCCAAATTATCTGGTTACAATTGTTTGCTGCTGCTACATATTTTTCTTCTACTGTGCTTTGTGAGATATAATTTTGCTTCTTGCTTAGCCAAGAAACCAATCTTTCTCCAAGGAAAAATGCTCCACCACTAGTGCTCTTCTTATCATCAACACTGCCTCCCTAATCAGCATTTGTATATGCACATAGGGTAAAATCATCAGACTTTTCATACCACAATCCATAGTCCATTGTGCCTCTTAAATATCTCAGTATCCTCTTTAATACTGCATAATGTAATTCTCTAGGTTCATCTTGAAATCTTGCTACAATTCCAACTGAATGTGCTATATTAGGTCTTGTATGAGTCAAGTACTGTAATCCTCCAATCATAGATCTATATTTCTTTTGTTCAACTGTCAGTGTTTCATCTATGCTAGATAATTTATGTCTAATTACCATAGGTGCTCCAACTGGTTTATAATTCTCCATTCCAAATCTTTTCAAAAAGTCATTCAAGTACTTTTTCTGGCTTACAAAGATACCATCATTGTTATGTGTTATCTGTAATCCCAAAAAGTATTTCATTTCACCAATCATACTCATTTCAAATTTAGTGTTCATTTCATCAGCAAATTTTTCACTGGCTTCATCTTCTCCTCCAAAAATAATGTCATCAACAAAAATAACTATAATCAACAAACCATTTTCAATTTCTTTTGTGTACAGATTGCTATCATCTGTTTCTTTTTTAAATCCCAACTTTAACAAATACTTTTCCAATCTTGCATACCAAGTTCTAGGTGCTTGCTTTAGTCCATATAAGGCTTTCTTTAGTTTACATACCATGTCTCCTTCTTGAGTCAAAGGAAAACATTCAGGCTGCTCAATGTAGACTTCTTCTTTCAATTCTCCATTCAGAAATGCTGACTTTACATCCATTTGATATAATTTGAATTTCTTATAAGTTGCATAAGCCAAAAACATTCTTACTGCTTCAATTCTTTCTACAAGTACAAAGGTTTCTTCAAAGTCAATTCATTCTTGATGTGAGTATCCCTTACATACCAATCTTGCTTTTTTTCTTACTACTTCTCCTTCTTCATTCATCTTGTTTCTAAATACCCATTTAGTTCCAATAACATTCTTGTATTTAGGTCTAGGGACCAATTCCCATGTCTTGTTCTTTTCAATCTGATCAAGTTCTTTTTTCATAGCATTAATCCAATTTTCATCTTAACAAGATTCACTAGTAGTTTTAGGTTCAATTTGAGAAATCAAACATAATTGTTCTTGTACCTTATTCCTAGTTAGAACTTCTCTTGTAATGCTTCCAATAATTTTCCCAATAGGATGATTTCTTGATAAACTCTTATTAGGTGTCACTGTCTCAAATCTCGCTTCAGGTGTAGGTTCTTCAATGACTTCACTATGGCTTTCATTCAAAAAATCATTGTCAGTCTCATAAAATAAATCAGTAGTTCTAGTGTTAAGTTTAGGATGAGGTTCTTCATCTGATTCATAATCAAGCATTCTTTCCTAAATTTTGAACTTTTCATCAACTTTAACATTTGCACTTTCAACAATAGTCTTAGTTCTTTTATTGTAACATCTATATGCTTTTCTTTTCAAAGAATATCCAAGAAATATACCTTGATCACTTTTAGGATCAAACTTTCCAATATCATCATCTCTCTTTATATAACATTTGCTTCCAAAAATTCTAAAATACTTAACTAAGGGTGCTTGTCCAAACCATAATTCATACGGTGTCTTGTCTGTGTCTACTCTGATTTGTACTATGTTCATTGTATATATTATTGTGTTCACTACTTCTCTCTAGAATATCTTTTCCAAATCATTCTCAAATAACATAGCTCTTGCTACTTCAATCACTAATCTATTTCTTTTTTCTACAATACCATTTTTTTCAGGTGTCCTAGGGGCTAAAAACTATCTCTTAATGCCATTACTTCTCAAAAAGTGTTAAACTCTCTAGAAGTAAATTCTCCACCTCTATCAGATCTCAAACATTTAATCTTCATTCCAAATTCATTCTCAACTGTATTCTCAATGATCTTAAACTTATCAAATGCTTCATACTTTTCTTTAAGAGATGCAATCCACATCATTCTTGTAAAATCATCAATGAGAATCATAAAATACCTTTCTCCATAGAATCCTCTAGTCCTAGTAGGACCGCTCAAATTTCTATGAACAATCTACAACTTTTCTACAGATGTAAAATTCTTACTAGGAAAAGAATTTCTCTTCTATTTAGCCATCACACATTCTTTGCAAATCATGTTAGTAAGCTTCATAATTTTAGGCAAATCCCTTACTGCAAGTGTAGTAGTCACTTTCACAATGTTGTCAAAGTTTATATGACAAAACCTTCTACGCCATAACCAACTATCATCAATATTAGTAATCAAACATGTCATCTTAGTAGTATTCAACTAAAATACATTACCTATGGTTCTAGATCCAGTTCCAATCATATTTCCATCTTTATCCTTTATCACATAAGTTTTCTCAGTAAACCAAACTTGATATCCCTTATCAAATATCTGTCCAACACTTAAAATATTATGTTTCAATCCATCCATAAAATAAACATCATCAGTATTAGTCTTCCCATCAAGAGTAACAGATCCTATACCTTTAATAAGACAAGGTGCATTGTTTCCAACTCTAACAACTCCATCATAATTGTTAAACTTTATGAACTTTTTCATATCTCTAGTCATATGATGTGAACAACCACTATTTATAATCCAATCAGCTTTCTTTTCAACTTTAGAAACTAGGTATTTTTCTTCCTTAACATTTGTTTCAAGATTTACTTCTTTAATTGCTACAAATCCTATGTCATCATTACTCTCAGTATCACTTTCACTGAAAGTTCTCTCTATACTAGCTTCAAGATCTTCATTATTAGCATAATAACACTCCTTAGATCTTCTAGGCTTGAAATTATTTCTATACTTTTTAACTCTCTTAGGACACTTAGATGCAAAATGACCATATTCTTGACAAGTCCAACATTTGAAAATTTTCTTAGCGTCTGGTTCTCTCTTCACAAGAAAGGAAATACCTTCTTCAATTTTCATGTCTTTTTCATTTCTAGCTCTTTTATTGCCAGCATAATCTCCACTCACACTAATGCTTCTTGAAAAAGTAGGGTGAACATTAAGAGCACTGAATGTTGTCTCCATTCTAGGCAAGTCTCCTGATAACCTCAGGTTCATCTCTGTTGCTTCCAATCTTCCAAGAAGAGTCTCTCTTGTAAAGTTTGAAGTACAAGGTATAACTTGTTCAATCATCTATGTTGTCTGCTTAAATATAGGATTCAATGTCCTCAAAATTTTCCATCTCACTTCATTCTCTGTCTTTGTTCCTCCACAAGATTTTATGCCTACAACAATTTCTGACATTCTACCAATATAACTTCTAACAAATTCATCTTCCATCATTCTTATATCTTCAAATGCACATATCCAATTATGTAATCTAACTTTCTTTTCATGTTCATCACCTTCAAAAGTAGAGTGTAAAGCATTCCAAATTTCATGAGATTTTTTTAAACATTTTACCTGAATGTACTCATTCTATGGAAGGGCTGTCAAAAGTGCTTCTCTTGCAAGTATGTTACACATGAATGGATCTCTCTCATCACTAGTACATGTTTCAAGATTGTCCTCTTCAATGATATTCTTATCATTCTTTGTAATCAACCAATAACCTGATCCTAAATATAGTAGGTGTGTCTTCATCTTTTCTTTCCAGCTGTCAAAATTTACTCCATCAAACTTAGGGCTTTCTTTTCTAAAATTCACCATGGATCTCTTTAAGTTGTTAAACTTCATTTTCAAGGACCTGCTACTCTAATACCAATTGTTAGAAATTAAAGTCCACCAAGATAAATGAGAGGGGGGGGGGGTGAATCAGTTATCTAATAATTATAAATTTTATCAACTTCAACAACATTAAACCATGTAAGCAATATAATTACCAACCATAGAAAGATATTCATACACAATAATACAATGACACAAGATATGTTGACTAGGGAACCTCTTGATCAAAGAGTAAACCCCACTAGGAATAATGCCCACAAAAGATGCACTAATATGAATATTTCTTGTGAAAGGATGGACTCTATTAGGAGTCTGATGAAATACATTCGGTACATATGAATCCTTGTTAGGAGATTTTGAATCCCTGTTAAAATATTCTAACCCTGTTAAGAGTTATGGAAGATAGATAGACCCACTGCCCAAATAGCTTCAATGAAAAGATCACTGAACACACTATCCAACTGATCTCTAGATTATTCAACATAATAATATAAAATATGTTACCTCCTTTCTCACTATGCCAAACCGCACTCTCTACTACATTAGATCTCAATTTCAAATCTTTGTACCTTGCATGTCTTCTTTCACAATTCATTAGCTCTTTACTTCACTTCATGCATACATCATCACATCCAACCATATTACAAGGAAAAAAATTCCTTCCTTTATACCACACTCATGTAATTAAAAATGAGTCGGCATCTAATTACAAAATAAAAGTTTCCACACGCTTCATCAAAATTACACAAAACCATCAGCTTCCAAATACAATAATTCTTCACTCGTGCGACCTCAAAGTTTGTGCTATCATCCACATTACTATCAATGTGTCTTCATCTTCCCTTTCACTGCACAAAACTAGATTCCATTGGGATTAGGAGATATCATCCGATTTCTACAAACCACTACTCAGGAACACTGCCTAAATACTGCTTCCACCAAAATGCTCATAACTTCCATGAATAAATGAACTACTATCTGCACTCTTAACCATAAACATATAACATATCAAAGAGTATATCCTCAACATCACATAGCTCCAACTGCAATATCCCACGTGCGCTAATCCAAACACTATCTACTTCTCTGCAAGTCTCTAGTAGATCACTATGTTGA
>BSBK01000439.1:600000-835000 GCA_027943335.1 Chamaecyparis obtusa | reverse complement strand
TCAGCACGCTACACCATCTCTACGACTTTCAGTACCAAGAGATATGATCAATACATCACATAGTAACTGTTAGGACCAAAATAATAATGAATACATCCATGATAGGACCAAACCCAAATAAAAATTCCCTCATAAGTTGCACACTAAAAGGGACCATCACTGACATGGATAAGGATAAACATTTAAAGCATGTCCTTCAATGATAACTTCTACCAACATACCAATACACCAAAGATATTAGTTCACATAAGAACTGATACAAAAAAATAACCAAATAATAAATAAACCACATCCATATGTATCATATATGTTGACATCAATGAAAACATGAGGAATAGAATCAACCTCATATTCTAACAATCTCCCCCTTTTTCATTGATGGAAATATTAATCAATAACAAAGAAGATAGTTCTTACTGTCAAGAAATATCAACATCAAAGTTATCTATTCTTCTTCACTTTTCTCCCCCTTTGACAATAATGAAAAAGGACCAAAACTCCCCCTTACTAACTCACTCTTATCCCCTTAAGATAAAACTACCAAGAATTGATCCATAAAAGAAAAGGAATGCAATTAACTAGAGAAATGCACACATCAGTGCATTTAGTGAACACTAGGAAGGGGCAAAATTCCCAACTTCTCCATGGGTACTCAAACTTATCCTTGCACAAAGGTTTTGTAAATATGTCTTCTATATATTCCTTTGCAGGGACATATTGAATCTTCATTTCCTTCTTCAATACCGTATCTCTCAAGAAATGACACCTGATACATATACATTTTATTCTGGAATATTACACTAGATTCTTTGAAATATTTATAGCATTGGAATTATAAAACTTGATTGAAATTGTGTCATCAAAATTTATACCTATATCCTTCAAATTTAGTTTTATCCATAATACCTGAGTTGGACATGGGGTGATCCCACAAAGCTGTGTCCCACTTTTCAGGATGAAGAAAATCGGCACCTTGTGAAAAAAAACTTTTTTTGGAGTCTTCGTGTGAAGTAAATACTTCATGGGAAGTGGTAGATCCACTTCGCGTGAAGTACCCTATGTGTGGGCCTTCACATGAAGTACCCTACGCATGGTACTTTGCACAAAGAGGGGTCTTCACGTGAAGGCCCCCAAGTTTGATTTTTTTTATAAATTCTAGCAATTGTTATTTATTTTTCATTCTTACTATTCGGATTTTACGGACCCCAAGGCTTAGAGCGAAGCAATGATGTCCAATACGACATCAGCACCTCCTTAGCTTCTTCGACATCTTTATATTGTTACTAGGATCAAGTACACGCATTTTTCTCATTTTTTATTGTAAATTATATGTTTTATATTTATTTTAGTTAGTTATTTGTTTTAAATAATTTTTTATTTCTAGAAATGTTAGACAATCATAGTTAAAAATTAGAATATGTTATAAAATGATAGTAGAATGTTAGAAAAATGTAGTTAAATATTAGAACATGTTAGAAAATTATAGTAGAATGTTACAAAAATGTAGTTAAATATTAGAATATGTTAGAAAATGATAGTAGAATGTTAGAAAAATCGTAGTTAAATATGCTAGAATATGTTAGAAAATCATAGTAGAATTGTTAGAAATATTAAAAATCATAGTATAAATGTTAAAAAATTTCATTAATATTAAAAATCGTAGTATAAATGTTAGAATATGTTATAAAATGGTAGAAAATCGTAGTAGTTTGTTAGCAATTGTTAGAAAATATTTACGAAACATTAGAAACTATAGTAGAAATGTTAGAAAATGTTAGAAAACATTAGGATCTTATAGAAATTATCAAAAATATTTATTTTTAAATTTCAAGTTTAAAGTTAGTAAATATTAGGAATCTCTCTCTCTCTCTCACCTGTACACGCATTTTTAATAAAGTTAGTAAATATTAGTTAGTTATTTGTTTTAAATAATTTTTACTTTGTAGAAATCCTAGAAAATCATAGTTAATTTTTTTAAAATGATCTAGTGCTATGTTAGAATATGTTAAAAAATTGTAGTAATAAGTTTCTAGGACCCTTATCCCTCCCTTGTGACATATTAAGACACTTAGGATCCCTTCGGAATCTTGAGACCTTATAATACATATTAGGATGTCCTATGACCCATTGATGTACATGTGTTAGGTTCCATTAATACATACAAGGACTCATTGTTTCCCTCAAGGCTCCTTAAGACATATTAGGATGAGTTAATGTAACCTATGATCTCTTAAGAACTATTATGACGCCTACAACCCCTTAAAAAATTCTAGGTCCATTATGCATCACATATGACATCTGAAGACACATAGTAACCCTTAGGACCCATACGACCCATTATTATATCTTAAAATGTCATAGGACCCATTCATCTATCTTAGCTTCTATTAATACATATGTGAACCCATCGTTTCCTGCAAGAACCCTTAAGACATACTAGTATCAATTAATGTAACCTAAGATCCCTTAGGCCACTTATCACATCTACGACCCATTAACATTATTGGGCCATTATACATCCCTTATGACATTTTCAGATATATATTACCCCTTCAGATCATCAAGACCCATTAACATATATTAGGTTGTCCTAGGACCCCTTAGAATCTCTTATGTTACCCACAACCCCTTAAGACAATCTAGGACCCTTATCCATAGGTTACACTATCTTAAGACACATCTAGGACCCATTGTTTCCCTCAAGAAACCTTAAGACATACTAGGATCAATTAATGTAATGTAGGATCCCTTAGGACCACTTATTCCACCTATGACCCATTAACATTCTCGGACTCTTATCTGGATCCCTTATGAAATCTTAAAACAAATATGAAACCTTAGGACCACCAAGACCCATTAAAGAAGCTTAAGATGTCCTAGAACCACTTAGACCACTTATCACATCTATGAACCATTAATATTATTGGACCATTATAAATCCCTTACGACATTTTAAGACATATATGACCCTTTCAGATCCTTGAGACCCATTAACACATCTTAGGTTGTCCTATGACACATTTATATATCTTAGATTAAATTAATACATAGAAGGATCCACTAATGTAACCTAGGACCTCTTATATTACCCATGACCCCTTAAGACACTCTAGGACCCTTAGATCTATACCTTATGACCACTTATGTTACCCACGACCCCTTAAGACACTCTAGGACCACTTATTGCACCTATGACCCATTAACATTCTAGGATTTTTATCTGGATCCCTAAGGACTCCTTAGGACCTCTTATGTTACCTACTACCCCTTAAGACACTCTAGGACCCTTATCTATACCTTAGGACCTCTTATATTACCCATGACTCAATTAAGACACTCTAGGACCACTTATTGCACCTACAACCCATTAACATTCCATGACTCTAATCTAGATCCCTTAGGACCCCTTAGGACCTCTTATGTTACCTATGACCCCTTAAGACACTCTAGGATGCTTATCTATACCTTAGGACCTCTTATGTTACCCATGACCCCTTAAGACACTCTAGGACCACTTATTGTACCTACGACCCATTAACATCCTAGAACTCTTCTCTAGATCCCTTAGGGCCCCTTAGGACCTCTTATGTTACCTACAGCTCCTTAAGACACTCTAAGACCTTTATCTATACCTTAGGACCTCTTATGTTACCCATGACCCCTTAAGACACTCTAGGACCACTTATTTCACCTATGACACATTAACATTCTAGGACTCTTATCTAGATCCCTTATGAAATCTTAAAACAAATATGAAACCTTAGGACCCCCAAGATCCATTAAAGAATCTTAGGATGTTAATCCAACCCATTGATGTATCTTATGTTCCATTAATACATACAAGACTCATTGTCACCTTGAATATCCCTTCAAAAATACTAGGATCCCTAAGGACCTCTTTATTGGAGATTTGCCAGTAGGCCAGTACTGACTATATATTTTTCATTGATGAAAAAATATGGAAAGTAGCATGCACAAAAGTCTTATGTAGTAAGCTTTCAGTATATGTAGTATGGACATGATATCAGTATGATATCATGGGTGCAGAGGTTAACTGTTAGTATAGATAGTTATATAGCAGTTGGTGTTAGAAGTGTTCCCGATAGAGTAACAGACAGTGTTCTATGTATGGTTGTTCATACAGTTATCATAGAGCCTTGCGCACTTGGATATATGTTGAAGACATGTTATTGATGTTTTAGTTATGGATGCATAGTCTGGTGATGAAGGCAAGTAAATTTATGCAATCGCTATTCACCAGTAGTAGTTTCCTATGTTTGTTCAGAAGATCCAACATAGATTTTATTGGTTCTTGAGTTGCACCTATCTTGAGGGTATGCATCCTTGGAGTTCGGTTAAGAACACATAAGTTAATTAGGCCTATAGAGAAAGTTCCATTTTTTTTGGTAGAGCTGACAGTGTGTAGCATGCGTCTACATTTATCTTATTGGATAGGTCCCAGAATGTGTTGCATGCATAGTAGAGCTAACATAATTTTTATTGGAGTTTTCTATGGTTTCTCTAATATGATTTCAAGGTGGTTCTAATAGGTTGACTTGATTATATCATTTGGAAGAAAGATATTTATAGGCAATCATTTGTGATTTCTTGAGTGTGGTTCATAGTTGATTAAGAAGAGCAAAGAAGAGTGTGTGAAGTGTTGAGCCATTAGAAGAAAGGCTATGTGACCAATTAAAGTACTTGTGATATTCATTGGAACTAATCCAAATAATAGATCAAAGCCCAGTTCACCAAGATCTAGATATAGTGTGTATCTATTATTCAGAAGGTTGTAGCCTTTGCCCATTTGAGTAGTGAGCTCTTGGACAGTGCGTCCTCTCCCCTAACAGTGACAATTGTAAAGGACTCCTAACAAGGTCCAACCCTTGACCAGGTCTACTATAATTAATATATTGTAAAGCTACTCCTAACAGGGTAAAGGATCTTCTAACAAGGATCATTATACACTAGTATAGAATATTAGTGGGTATCAAGTCCCACTGGGGTTTTTACCTATTTGGGTTTCCCTGTAACCAAAATATTGGTGTTGTGTTCATGTGTTCTTTCATTGTGGCTATGATTTATGTTTAAGTATACTTAATTTGATAAAGAATTGAATTTTGTAGATAACTAATTAACCCCCCCCCCCCTCTCAGCTATCTATTGGGACTATTCCTAACAATTGGTATTAGAGCTAAGTGCCTCAAAGAGAAATTTTAACAGCTTGAGGTTGATTAGATGGCGTACTTCAAGAAAGAAAGTCCTAAGTTCGATGGATAGAATTATCTTGATTGGAAGAACAAGATGGTGACTCATTTCCAGTGCATTGCTTTTGAAGTTTTTAATGTAACCATCAAAGAAGCCAAGATTCCTACTTTAGAAGACCTTGCAAAAGATGATGCTACTGATGTACAAAAGGAATTATTTCATTAGAATTATATTGCTAAAGAAGCCCTTATCAGCGCCCTATCTAATGGTGAATTTTCAAAAGTAAAAAAGATAGATACAGCCTATAAAATATGGAAACACGTAGAAGACATATTTGAAGGAGACAAACAAGAAAAGGATGCATGTAGAAAGACATGGAAGAAAAGGTACAATGCATTAGAGATGTTGCCTGAAGAAAATATTAGAGCTTACAATCACAGGATTAATGAAGTAGTTGCTGGAATCAGGGATAATGGTGTTGAGATTTCAGAGGAAGATAATATGGATAAGTTGATGACTACTCTTACTCCAGAATATGAAAGAAAGATCAACATTATTGATGAGACCATGCAACTTACATCAAATTTCAAGAGAGAAACCTTGATCAACAAAATCTCATATTTTGAGATTTCAAGATTGAAGACAAAACCAAAGAGTGAGACAGCTTTCAAAGCAACAGTTCATGGTAAAAAATCTGCAAACACTTCTGGTAATTTTGATGATGATGACGATGATGGAGAGAAAACATTAGATGATTTTATTGCTATGATTTCCAAAAGAGAAAAGAAAGGAAAAGGAAAATATGAAGGTCAATTACCATTTAAGTTATTTTCATGTAATAAGATCGGTCACTTTTCATCTAAGTGTCCCACTAGAGATAGAAAGTTCAAGAAGGATTACAAGCCTAAGTATTCTAACGAATGCTACTATGCTGGAGATGGAGTTTCAAATGAAGAATCTAGTGAAGAAGAAATTGGATTCATTGCTATTATAGACAAAATGAATAATAAGATAGCTCATGAAGATAAAAAAGAGAATCAAGAGCTTGCATTGATTTCACAAGTTGACATAAGGATAGACTAGATTATAGACAGTGGTTGTTCACATCACATGATAGGTGATAAAGGAAAGTTTGTTCATTTGGACAAATACAATGGTGTTATGGTCATATTTTCAAACAACACTCCTAAACCTATAGTTGGTAGAGGAGCCATCACTTTGGATGGAAAGAATAGTACAGATGATGTTCTTTATGTTGATGGTGTTAGGAATAGGAACACTGAGAGGGGGGGGTGAATCAATGTTCACTATATTTTAACTTTTCACTTTAATTTGAATACTAAATTATAAATGCTTAAGTACTGAATTAAAAATTCACATAAACATGAAACATGAAATCAACACATGACACCAATATGGTTACCGGGAAACCCAAATAGATAAAAACCCCACTGGGACTTGATACCCACTAATAATCTGCACTAGTGTTTTGTGATCCTTGTTAGAAGATCCTTTACCATGTTAGGAGTAGCTTTACAATTATTTTAGTATAGTAGACCTTGTTAAGGGTCAGACCCTGTTAGGAGTCTTTTACAATGATCCTTGTTAGGGGAGTGGACTCATTTTCCTAGAGCTCACTGCTCAAATGATGAAGGGTTCAACCTTCTGAATCAAATACACAGTATATCTGTAGGTGAACTATTATTGTGACACTACTTGTTGTATGCACCCTAAAATGGTTGCCTAGACTTTGGGCCCCCATTCTACAATATGTCAAATCCCTGAATTAATATTTTCAAAAATCAACATTTTTCAAATATATCAATTTCCTTGATCAAATCATAATCAATTCAATATTTCCTAAAGTTTGAGTCTTATTTAATTTAAAAGAGAATAAAAAATAAAAATCTTATTTAATTAAAAGAACATGCTCCCTTTTAATTAATTAAAAATCTCTTTTAATTAAATAATAAAATCACTTTATCCTAAGCCTTTATTTAATTAAAAGGAATTTTCTCCCCTTTTATTTAAATAAAAAATCTCCACTTTTCTTCTTATCCTTGTTGCACAAATAAAGCATTTAATTCTTATTTATAAAGAAAAATAAAATTAAAAATTAAAAAAAAGTATTTTTTGTCTCACATGGACATAAAGTAAATGCTTCTAATTTTCTTATTGGAGGATATTTGTGCACAAGGATCAAGCTTCCATTTTTCTCCATCGTTGATTAAGTCTTTTGCCTCTTAATCTCAATCATCCATTGATTTTTCATTCTCTATAAAAGAAGAGCTCTCTTCCTCATTTGCACACACCATACATACTTGAATTATTATGCTACAGGTTTTCTAAGTCATTGAAGCTTTTGGAGATATTCTTGCATCAAGTTTTGAAGATTTGGAGCATCATTGGCATTCATCTTGCATCTACATCACATCCTAGCTTGCATCGTAGTTGAATCATCATGGTATCATTTCCTTTCATGTTTTAGATTAATCTCACATAGTTTAATTAGAGGGTTTGTAACTCTTTCATTTCCATTTTCAAAGCTTAATTGCATCTTCATTCTCATAAGATTAATTTGCATTCTCATATAGATTTGCATAACATTGCATTCATTTGGAATCTCTCATTGTGTGGTTGACTAGCAAGGTCATGAGTTTATAGCTCTAGCTGAGAGCAATTTTACAAATCTTGCAACTCCATGCATAGAGAGCTATGGATCGATTTCTGAGGGCTCATTTTTTAGTTTTCTTGCGTGTAAGGATTCAAAGAAGTGTGAAAACATTTTAACACAAATTTTTAGTGCCCATCGTGGGGCAACCCACTTTTTACATGCTGGTTTGGATTATTTTTGGAGCTAACCCTTGTGCAGATTTGTTTGGAGATGAAAAACCCTAGATTTGAAAGATTTGATCATATCTCCCAAACTGCTTGGTGTTTTGGTCTGAAATTCTTTTTTTAGGTTGATGACATATCAAAGAAGCTCCAAAACAATTTCTAGAATTTTCAGAGGTAATTTGTATTTTTTATGATTTTTTTTTTATTTTTCATAAAAAATTGATTTTTGACGAAATCAGCATATTTTTTAGAAATTTTTATATTTCTGGAAAGGTCTTGGAATTATACATGGGGTCTATTCATTGTGTTTTTAATTTAGAAATCATATCATAACTCATTTGGTCAATTTATAAAAACTGGTCTATTTTGGTAAAATGGGTCTCTAGTGCACAAATGAAAAGCTTTTTCTAAAATTTTTACATTTTTGGAAAGCTCTCTATTTTTTGACAAAGGTCCCTTTTCTGCATTTAGGATTTAGGGTCCAAATTCATGTGGTAAAAATCAGATCTTGTTGACTAGGTCAAATGCAAAATAAAATAAAATTTTGTGATGGGTATGCACTTATTTTTCATTTTTCATTGCATGATATGAGTTATCATTTAGATTATTTGCTAGTTATCATTGCTCATAACAATTGATTTTTAGATCTAACCACCCTAGGGTTTGCATAAGTTGGATATACATTGCATATCTTGTTTGCTTATTTTCTTGTCTTGTTCATTTGAAGGTGCATGGTTTGCTTTCATGAAAAATGCTTAAAACAAATAAAAAAAAAGTGAAATCTACTAAGCGTGTTGCGTTGGACTTGAGGTATTTTGTTACAACTCTAAAAAATTTGGATCTTGGGATTAAAATTGAACCTCTCATGTGTTTGGCTTGAGTGTTTACATGCTTTCATAGAACACATTTCAATTGATGCTCTTAATGGGAAATGAAAGAACATAGATTTGTTTTTCCAAGTTTGTGTAAGTGAATGTTTGTGTTTAAACCTTAAGTAATTCTTAGTTTCAATATCAAATATCTCATTGAGTGATTGAGGGCATGGATTCATTACTTGTTTACATAGGGAGTTAAATGCACCACTTTGTAGACTCACTCTATGTTTGCTTGGAAAGTTAAATATTCCATTGATTCAACCCTTTGTCATTTGTGAGTAGTATTGATAAGCAACTTTAGATTACTTTTGATTGATCTAGATTGCTATCTTGGGTTATTAGACTCGCTAATCCCTCAGCCCCTCATTTCCACCCCGTGGTTGCAAGATCAGCGCCACATTAAAGGGGAGGGGTCTACAGGAAAGAAGCGTTAATTGCTCCACTAGGCAACCCTTTTGTGCTTTTTGGAACTCACTTATTTTCTAAGGTGTGGACTCACTTTGAGTTGATGTGAGGAGTTAAATGTTCCACTTTTGGACTCACTTTGAGTTGGTGTAAAGAGTTAAATGTTCCACTTTTGGACTCACTTTGAGTTTGTGTGAAGAGTTAAGTGTTCCACTTTTTTTGGACTCACTTCACATTCTCTTGAAGGGTTAAGTGTTTCACTTTTGGACTCGCTTCACATTATCTTAAAGGGTTAAATGTTCCACTTTTGGACTCACTTCGCATTTACTTGAAGAGTTAAGTGTTCCACCTTTAGTGCTCTAAATACTTTTGATAGTGAATTACTTAGTTTTTATTTCTAGAAGGCCTACTTGGGGACACACCACCTCAAGGGACGACCTTAACTCCTATGTTTTGGTGGAGTATAAATATTGGGAGGTGAATTCAAAGACACCTCTCTTGAGAATTGAATTTGATATCACTCTTGGCTAAGCCTCAAATAACTTTATACCTTTGAGAAGTGAAGGAGGAGATTTGGGTTACTGTCTCCCCCCAGCTATGTGATTTTGGATTTTTATCATCTATGGATTTGGGCCTCACGTACCTTGTGTATATCGAGGACTCCTTAGAAAAGCCATGTATATCCTTGTAGATAGCTTGATAAGGTGTTGTTGTGTTCTAAGTTCCTGCTAAAACATTGTCAAGAATATTCACAAGTAGAATCTTTAAGGAGTAGCATACTAAGTCACTATCTCTATTCATGTGTAAGGTTGCTTTGTCCCTTACTCATTGTTTGAAGACTATTTGCTTGAATTTCCTAGTTGTTATTCTATGTGCTTGATTAATCATCATTGCAAAATCTTTTGAAAGATCTAATTGGAATATTGAAACTGAGTTCCGTCCTGCTATAGTGAGTTCTCCTTAGAAGCTTGGTCTTCCTTGGTTAGTCTAGATCTTAGATCCTAGGTGTTGTCATGTTGCTCAACATCTCAATGAACGTTATGGTATCAATTGCACAAGATGAATCTTAGTCTTCTTTCTTCTCCATTTCCCATGTTCTTCTAAAGTCTTCTATTCCCATGGGAAATTTTTCTTCTTCTTCTTGATTCTTTTTCTCCTACTATCTAGTTTGCATTCCTCTATTTTTCTATCATTCCTATGCTTGATTTCTCCTCTTTTGGAACCATGAATCTTGACTATCTAGTTTTGGAACCTTTATTAAGAATAGATGATCTTGATCTCATTGACATATTCGAAAAGTGTTGTTCCTCCAAAATTCTCATGAGTGATGAATTTATAGCAAAAATAAAAGAAAAGATGATTAAATCAGATGCCTTTGCTAGAATCATAAACATGATCATATCATGATCTTCTTCTTCCAAACATTCTTCATCATCTAAATCTTCTCATTCTTCTTCACCTTCCAAGTCTTATCATGACTCTTCCAGACATCATTCTCATTCTTCATCTTCTAAGTCTTATCATGATTCTTCTAAACACTATTCACATTCTTCATCTTCCAAATCTTATCATGACTCTTCTAAACATTATTTTCATTCTTCATTATCCAATTCTTTTTCTTCCACTAAGTCTTCAATTTCCTCTTCTTCACGATCTCATTCTTCTTCTGCTTTTCCCAAGAGTCTTACTTCTCTTCAAAAGACATACCATAAAGAGCAACGTGATAGTCCTTGTGATGTCTCTTCCACAAAGAGTGACACACCCAGCTATGATGACTATGATGACTATGATGATGGACAATATAGTGATGCCTATGAAACTTCTATTCCTAAGAGTCCTCCTCGTCGTGTGCTCATGCTTGCTAAAGGGTCATCCTATTGGGTAGATCATGATGGTGATCCGTATGATTCTAATTTTGAAAAAGACTTTGATGAGTTCTATGAACAATACCTTGATTGTGATCCATCTACTACTACTAAGGACTATAAAATGCACCGTGCTGATTTGAAATGTAAATATTATAAGAATCCTTCCTCTAAGGACATTCATGTTGAAAATAAAGATGACACTCTCAAGGAAGATCATATTAATGTTGAACCTTTGTCTTGTGATGGTTCCTTTCCATCCCCTACTTCCTCCAATACCCACACACTTTCTAAAGCTTCTGAGTCTTCCAAATCTTTCGTAAATCCTTCATCCAACAAAGATCCTAATGCTTTCCATGCGGTTCCCTATAGTTATTCTCAAGAGCCACCTCTTAAAGATACTCAAGCTAACCTTAACTTGGATGCGAATACTTTCAATAATGCTAAACCTAAAGAGCCTAAGCCTTCATGCACTATAATGCCTATTTCAGCTAGTCTTTCAGCATCTCCTCCAAAGTCTTCCATACAACTCCAACATGCTTCCTTGTCCTTAGAAGTGGATCCATGTCAAGAGGACTCTAAAAATGATGAAGAAAATAACATAAAGAAAGATCAAGATCAAGAACCCTCCATGTCATCCAATCTTGTTCATAATATCTCTCATTCATTTCATGGTTCTTTCGATCCTTTACGCCCTTCTTCATCTATTCCACCATGTCTTAAATCTTCTCCTAAGAAATATCAAGCTATTACTTACACCGTTGAGCTTATTGATAATCAAAATAACCTTACCACACTTGCACTTTTCAATGATGATATTTCCATTAAGGTTATTAAAAATGGTGTTGTTACTTCCGATATTAAGCCTATTGAAAATCAAGAAAAAAATGATGCACTTATGCTATCCAAAGCAACTTGTCAAGATCAAAGTCTTCCATCTTCTTGTTCTACCACTCCATGTTCACTTCCACTTTCTACTCTTCCTAAGTCTTCACAAGCTTTGAATGATCCTATCAAAGAAGGTGCTCCTATTCAAGATGTGCATGATCCTGTTGAAAATCTTAATGCTCATTCTAAAGATGTTGATGTCCTTGGTTGTCATATAGATGTTGATGAACTTACTGATTCTCCTTTTGCATCTTCCACATCTATCCTTGGACCTCCTCCACCAATACTAAGGGTTTCATGTCTTCCTTCCATCTTGGGTCCTTGTGTCCCTTCACTTTCCCCTCCTAATTCTCCTAAATCATCATCTATCTTGGGTCCTTACATCCCTCCATCTCCTACCTTCCCTCAAGATCAACATAGATGCATACCCTTGAATCCTTTTCATCCATCCACCCATCTAAACTAGTCATATCCTCCTTCTTCCACAAGCCCCAAGTCTTTTGGAAGTAACTTGAATGTTCAATACAAGAAAAAGAAGCAATACAAGAATCTATCAAAAAAAGAAGATCACCATGTCTCCTTTAATCGACATGGGGGCATAAAGTCAAAAGAGATATCTAAGAAGAAAACTACAAGACAAGTATGGGTTCCAAAATCTATCATTCAAGATATTCTCTCTAAATCATCAAAAGGAAATAAAAAGCCTAAGGCTATATGGATTCCAAAATCTCTCTTGAAAGAGTCTAATATTGAACAAAAAGTAAATTTGACATTAAGGCTTCCAAAAGCTTCCACTTCATCTTCTTCCAAAAATATTATTTCATTCCATATGCCTAAACCACAACCTCTGCTAAATATTCACCATATTCCTTCTCATATTCCTTCATTCACATTCCCTCCACCCTCTCACCACCCTTCAAGGTGTGTGTTGACATTGATCTTGCCTTCCTTTTCATCTACCCTTTCATAATCCTTCCATTCATTATCCTTCTACCTTCTATTCTTTTTCTTCATTTTCCTATTCCTCCTATCTTCCAACCTCACTCACTTTACATAAAACCTTATCTTCCATTTTTCTCTTTCATCTTCCTTTCCCTATCAGCATATTTCAGCATATCATTTCGAATCTTTGGTATATCAATGATTTATCCTTTCAAGGAGCATTATCTAAAGATCTTGCCTTCTTTCAAAAAATATAAAATTATAAAAATTCAAAAAAAAAAAAAAATAAATAAATTGAAAATGTGCCATGGTGAAAACTTGGAAACAGGCACCTTGGTAGAAAAAGTAAAGAGAAATAAATTCATCCTATGGTGAAAACCACTCCCTTGTGGTGCCTTGGATAAGTACCATGATGAAAACTTGGAAATCAGGCATCATGCGTAGTTCTTCTACATATTGCATCCATTCCATCCTCTCTCTTTGATCTTGACAATATTGACCTATACATGAATATTTGACTATCTTGTGAGCTATCTTAAAATGATCTTGCTTTCATTCTATTCATGTTTAGCCTTCACTTTCATTTTCCTTCATTCATTCTAGCCTTTCGCTATCTTTTTCCCACTTGGTCTTGATCTAATAAAAAAGAGTGAAACACAATGCTATGAAGTCTCTTGACATGCTTACTCCTTTGGACTGCATCCTTTCCTTCTTTTGCATTACACTTTTGTGACTTATCCTTTGCTAGCCTCTTATTGCTTGTCCAAATGCACTTTACATGACAATTTTTTTCCCTAGCTTGGGTACTCTTGAAGAGTTTTCCTTTGAGGATGTCTTCCCTTCACTCTCCTTCATTCTCATGTCTTCCATCTCTTCCACCAGCTTGCTAATCCCTCTTATTCCCCACCTTACTAGACATTGGGACTGCATGATGTGATCTTGCTTGGAAGTTTGATGCCTATTCTGTCTAAGGGCATCCTTTGTACATACTTATTGATCTTGAAAAAATACCAAAAAAATTGATATATGATGCTGAAAAAAATCCTAAAAAGCATATACAGTCCTGAAAAAATACAAAAAAATCAAAAAATTCAAAATTTAAAAAAAAAAATAGAAAAAGTGCCTTAGTGAAAACTTAGCAATAGGCGCCTTGGTAGCAAAAAAATACAAAAAAAAGAAAAAAAGAAAAAATTGCAATAAAATCCAAGTGGTGAAAACCTGGAAACAAGCGCTACTTGAGGCCTTTGCACCCCTATTTGTTAGCATGCATCCTCGACACTTAGCCACTTTCCATCATGCCTTGACCTTATTTGCCTTGGTCTGGAATTGGTCTTTGTCTTTGTCTAAGGGGCATACCTATTAGCATTGGTCCTTTAGGTGCATTTGTCTCTTGGGGCATTTCACAACAGGTGTTTTTCAACACCACCCCAAACAGTGTTTTTCAACACTACCCTTGTGTCAAGTGTTTCTTAACACTTATCTGATGTCTTTCCCAATAGTCTAAGTGTGATGTGATATTTTTCATTAGCAGATGTGATAACTAGAGTCTGACTCTATGACCAACACACATGAACTTAAACAATCAATTCACTTGAGATATGGTGACTTTACTTTTCTTTGTGTGCTGTCTATGAGAATTTCTTTGATGAGTGGTCTCTCCCTGAGAAGTTTTCGATGATGCATAGCTAGAAGACTGAGGGTATGAGAACATGTTTTCTTTCTTTATCTTCTTATGGATATATTTTGTTGATCCTAATTGTCATGAGCATTTATGCTGGTCTTACTTGACACTATGGATTGACAAGGTATTATCCTTGACTATTTTGTGAGTGCATGCTTCTAGTTATCCTAACTTTCATGTGTCTTGATATAAGCATAATCTTTCCATATCAAAATTTAGGTAATCTCACTACATTAGTCATCTTGACCTCTATATCTTTGATGCCTAGGTGGGATTTCCACATTTTTATCTGATAAAAATCATATTCATATCCACATAGTTATGCTAGTGTCCATTGTATGATCTTACAACGCTACCAATAAAGCTCGATGATGATAATTAGATGTCTATAAGCATTGTGACCTTGCAAGTCAACCAATTTCATAGTAGCTTGCATTCTTAGGTTCATCATAGTTTAGTTTTTGCATCTTGCATATGGAGAGAGCTCTTCTTTTTATCATCTATGGACTAGTTGGTCAACTGTGCTCATTTTCTAGTTCTTCTTGATCATATCTTTCATTTTTGGTCTTTCATATCACATCATTTTCTATTCATTTTCGGACTCAAAATCAAAATCTGAGTCGCGTTCCCAAATTTTCTCATTCTTCTACACAGTTGACTGACCTTTTGAGGCATAATTCTTTGATCTTTGATGGAATTTCTTCCTTTCCATGTCTTCCAAACTTCTAGTCTTTCATTCACCCCTTTCTCTTCCTCTCTCTAAGGTTTGACTTAATCTTTATCCTATATTTTTTTCCATCAAACCTCATCAACCCAGGGCATATCTTCACTATTTGATGGTTATCCTATCATGCTCCATCCTTTGATTATGATTTATTGTGACTTGATCAGGTTTATCAATTTGTTGTTCTCCTCTATCTGATTTTGATTTCGATTCCGAGGGGGCAGTACCTATCAGCTTTAATCTTTGATTCAAATTTATCATTCAACTTAGCTTGAGATTCTTATCTCTTATTTTAGATATGATCCCGAATCGACCTCATGTCCAGAATCTTTTGTTTATGTTTGTCCGGATGTGATCCCGAATCGACCTCACATCTGAGTTGTTTTGTGATTTCAAATCGATCTCACATTGCAACTTCATTATTTGACTACATGTGTTCCCAAATCAATCACACATTAGTCAAAGAGGGGCAAATGTATGCACCATAAAATGGTGACCTAGACTTTGGGCCCCCATTCTACAATTTGTCAAATCCCTGAATCAATATTTTCAAAAATCAACATTTTTCAAATATATCAATTTCCTTGATCAAATCATAATCAGTTCAATATTTCCTAAGGTTTGAGCCTTATTTAATTTAAAAGAGAATAAAAAATAAAAATCTTATTTAATTAAGAGAACATGCTCCCTTTTAATTAATTAAAAATCTCTTTTAATTAAATAATAAAATCACTTTATCCTAAGCCTTTATTTAATTAAAAGGAATTTTCTCCCCTTTTATTTAAATAAAAAATCTCCACTTTTCTTCTTATCCTTGTTGCACAAATAAAGCATTTAATTCTTATTTATAAAGAAAAATAAAATAAAAAATAAAAGAAAAGTACTTTTTGTCTCACATGGACATAAAGTAAATGCTTCTAATTTTCTTATTGGAGGATATTTGTGCACAAGGATCAAGCTTCCATTTTTCTCTATCGTTGATTAAGTCTTTTGCCTCTTAATCTCGATCGTCCATTGATTTTTCATTCTCTATAAAAGAAGAGCTCTCTTCCTCATTTGCACACACCATACATACTTGAATTATTATGCTACAGGTTTTCTAAGTCATTGAAGCTTTTGGAGATATTCTTGCATCAAGTTTTGAAGATTTGGAACATCATTGGCATTCATCTTGCATCTACATCACATCCTAGCTTGCATCATAGTTGAATCATCATGGTATCATTTCCTTTCATATTTTAGATTAATCTCACATAGTTTAATTAGAGGGTTTGTAACTCTTTCATTTCCATTTTCAAAGCTTAATTGCATCTTCATTCTCATAAGATTAATTTGCATTCTCATATAGATTTTCATAGCATTGCATTCATTTGGAATCTCTCATTATGTGGTTGACTAGCAAGGTCATGAGTTTATAGCTCTAGCTGAGAGCAATTTTACAAATCTTGCAACTCCATGCATAGAGAGCTATGGATTGATTTGTGAGGGCTCATTCTTGAGTTTTCTTGCATGTAAGGATTCATAGAAGTGTGACAACATTTTAACACACACTTGTTAGATCAGTTCCTTTGGTGCGTTGATACTTTGACCTCTTGAAAAGCTCTAATACATCATATGCTCTCTTTGCATACCTCTTCTTTTCTTCTCACAACTCTATTTCCACTTCCATACCAAATACAATGGGCACACCTTATATTCATGCGCTCATACCAATTATACAATTAGGTCAGCCCTATAACTAATTACAAATAACACTTCCAAATGAATTGGCTTAAGCATGCTTACAATTATTCATGTACATATTTTGAAAACCTAAATACAATTGGTGCATAGCCTCTACAACATTAATTTACAATCACAAACTAAAATAGTCACTGTCGGCTCTATGCTTTGTTCTTTGCTAGCACACACTGGCTATGCAACTTCAACTGACTGTAACTTTCACATCTTTTCATATCTGCTTATGAAATCTTAGACTAAGCATAAGTATAGTCTAACAATCTTAACTTCTAGGGTGTATACCTTAATTCATCCGTACACACGTGCACTGATGCTCTGAGTCTCTGGTGCTCTATATGTTGTCTAGTCTTCAACACTTAACTAATTTTTTATCTTTACACTTGGTGCGCTGACTCCAAACTACTATATGACTTTGTTACCATAATGAAAACACTATATGTAGTCATATACTTTAGTATAGACAACTTTCTAATAATCTCCCCCTTTTTCATTGATGGTAACAAAGGAATATGGCCAAGTCTCTAACTGATCCTTTACAAAAAATGTTTTTGTCTTCTATAGATTTTATACAAACTCTTATATCTCCCTATACATATATGTACTCCATATTCTATACAACTCCCCCTTTCACATTAATGACAAAGGTGCATCAAAAACCTTATCTACATACACTCACTGAGGGAAAACATCCAGATATGCAATCTTGAGCTTCTGGATCTCCTTCTTCCAAAAGGTTATTAGAGAATTGACTATTTGTAGATGGGCACATAATGCATATTCAAGCTTCTCCATCTTCTCCAATTCTATCCTCAGACCTTGATCATAGGTTATCATGGTCATATCAATCTCCTTTATGTTTTGACTGAGAATGTCTAGTGAGGGTGCAAGAGCATTCCTCAATTGAGTCTATCTAGACCTTAACTTCTCCATTTCTTTCTCTTCCTTCACAATTATGTCCAATTGACCTTGGTAGACATTGTTGCACATGTTTGCATCAGTAGCTATGTCTAGCACTAAAATCTTCACCTTCTCAAACATTGCCTCTACATTTTTTATCTTCTTAAGATGGGCATCAGTGAACTTATCCTGATCCATGGATTCTACAATGAATTTCCTTCTTTGATTTGCAAAATCCTTCAATAATGCCTAACCAGACTTAAGAGAGTTCACGTCTAGTGAAAAATTACTCATTAGTTCATTGAGTCTCTTCTTTAAGTATTTCTCCTCTACCACTATGGCCGCAGATTCTTCTAGGCTTGAAAAATTTACTTTGAACTGAGAGATGACTGTGCTCACATCATCAACTAAATGTACATTTACCATTTTCTTATCCTCAGGTAGAAAACTATTCAAAATATTTACTAATTCCACTAGGAGAGGATTCCTCATTACTTGCTTCTCCTTCACCTTCTCCATAGCTAGGATGCTGAACTTAATCAGGTCTTCTTCCTTCCAGGAGTCCAAACTACTAGTGTCAGGTGTGAAACTTGACAACAATGCTAAGGCGGGAGTGATGGGAGTGCTATCCATAACCTCTTGCTTCACCTTGAGAAAATCAACAGAAGATTCATCTTTCTTCTCTACTCCTTTCTTTTCTTCTTCTTTCTCATCAGATATATTTTCTATGATTACTTCTTGCTGAGTGGAGGGGTATTGCTGCATAAGATTTCTACTTCCTTAGTGCTGACAAATGCTTCCTCAAACTTGTCCAACTCTTTATCAGTGGCTGACATGGCTATTTCCACATTATTTATGATAATTGTGCTATCTTTGGGTGATTTTTTCATAGGCACAGACTGATCTACTTTTGTTTGAGTTTTTTCTATGGGCATTGAGTCTTGAGGACCTATCATTGGTACATTAGTGGGTTCTACCACTTTATCTTCCTTGATGGGTGCATGAGTGATCGGTGCAGTGGGTGGTTTGATCTATTATTCCAACAACACCTTCTCAAAGGCCTTCTCTATTTCCTTTGTTATCAACTCATAATATTTGTTCATAATGTGAAGAATTCTCATCTTTGTTCTAAGGTGTAGCTTTACCAAATTCAATATCAGATCTATTTCTTCTTTAGAACATACAGATAGAGTGTCTTCTAGCACTTTTTCCCTAATCCTTAGGTCTTCTTCATTTGCTTGTCTTTTAAGGTTTTCTAGAGTGTCCCATACATTATTTGGTATTTTTCTTTTCAATTCAAGAATTGTCTTTTTGAACTTTATCATATGTTTGATAATCATACCATGAATTTCAAACTTATCAATCTCACTGTATGATTCATAGAACTTCCCTATTTGATCAATCCTTCCCTCGTCAACAATTCTTGCATATAGAACTTTGAGGCTAGGTCTGAATCCTTCCTGAGGAGGTGCTTGAGTGTTTTTGTTTCTCCTTAATGCTCACAAGGATGGATGACTAGTGCTTGTTTCTTTCTTCCTCTTGAATAAAGGCTTATACTCTGGAGGAGTATCTTTGGGCGCAGAAGGCGTATTATCTTCTTTATCCTTTTGACTGTCATCTTTCTCAATTTTTATCTTTTTCATCTTGGGATATTCTTGTTCTAATGCTATGCTCTTCAATTCTAGAGCAATCTTCTCATCTCTTTCTTTATCAAGGCCTACTTGTGATAAACCATGAATCCTTAGAATCTCTTATGTGACCTTTGTAACCTTTCTTTTTGTTGTAGCACTGTAATCATTGATAACTTAATCTCCAACTTTTCACAAGAACTTCCAAGGCTCAATCTAGTCTACAATCACTCTGAGTATGAATACAATGAGTAAACAAACATCTTTTTGTGTACTTAAAGTAAGAAATTCTCCATTAATGCAACTCACGTAAACCAGGCTATCACTTCAAATTTGCAAACTTGAGTTTTTCTAACAATCAGTATTTGTGCTTTTGCACAAAGGTTCCAATACACTCCAATAGCTTAATTCCAAAGGCATATACTTTGAGGATGAGTATACTAGCCATACAAGGGTCTAGAGCTAAATTAGCTCGCCCTATGACCCCGAGGCCCATTTATGCAGATGTAGAGGGTGCGTCCACTTGGGATGCATCCAATACAATCTTAGCAACATTATCCTTTTTTCCTTCTAACCAAATCAAGCTCGCATCTTCTAAGGCCTTCACAAACTTGACTTCTGCTTTAGGATCCAAAACTAGTTCTTTGGTCTTTTTAGGGCTTTCCTGACCGTGCATCCTTGATCTACAAAACTTTGAGATATGTCCAGCCTCATTACAGGTGTGAAAAATCACTGGAGGTCTATTATTCCTAGGTGCATTGACATGAGTCACCATTCTACATTATTTTGTTGTATGACCATTATAGTTACATATTTGACATGTAACATTCTGAAAACTTCTAACATTTGTCTGATTTTGATTTATTTGATCATGCTGAATCCTATTCTTCTTACTAGTCTTGCAATTTATTGCTCTATGACCAAATCTATTACATGTATAATAGTAACCATTAAAAGGTTTTACCTCTGTACAGTTCCTTGCAATGTGTCCATGCTTGTTACATGCAAAATAGGTGCATTCTACTGGCTTGCGCTCATTCCTAGGAGGACCACCATTGTCTTTGGTTTGATCTTCAGACTTCTCATTATTAGTAGAGTTCTTTTTTGAATCCTTTCTTTCTTGCATACTGTCAATCTGATTTTGTGCTTCATTCTACCCAATATATCTAGTGTCTCCTTTGACTCTTCTTGCATACAACTAAGATTCTATCAAATTAGAACTGGTGTGCAATTTGTCAATGTGGTTATTTGCATCTTTCAATTAAGACTCCAATCTTATTTTGCAATTCTTTAGATCCAAGATTTCCAAATTTTCTTCCCTTAACTCTTCACTGAGTTGAAGGTTCTCCTTTACTTGCTCATTGTAGATATCTTGATTGTTCATTAGTTTTTCATCAAGTTCTTCAAGCTGACTCACTAAGGATGCATTTTCTTGATTCAACTTCTTGACTTTTTTTTCAAGATCACTGTTAGAATGTCCCTTCAAATCTTTTCTTAGTCTCTTGATAACTAATTGAGCATCACTGACATTTTCTTTTAGTTTTTCAATTTCTCTTTCTAAGTTGTCTAGGTCTTAGAGAGTTGCTTCAATATTCTTCTTCAAATATTCTTTGTCCATGATCTCCTCAAGTGGTTAAACTTCTTTGCTAAGGGCTAGAGCTCTGATACCAATTGTTAGGAATGGGAACACTGAGAAGGGGGGGTGAATCAATGTACACTGTATTTTAACTTATCACTTTAATCTAAATACTAAATTATAAATGCTTAAGTAGTAAATTAAACATTCACATAAACATGAAACATGAAATCAACACATGACACCAATATGGTTATGGGGAAATCCAAATAGGTAAAAACCCCAGTGGGACTTGATACCCACTAATAATCTGCACTAATGTTTTGTGATCCTTGTTAGAAGGTCCTTTACCCTATTAGGAGTAGCTTTACAATGCTTTTAGTATAGTAGACCTTGTTAAGGGTTGGACCCTATTAGGATTCTTTTACAATGATCCCTATTAGGGGAGTGGACTCACTATCCTAGAGCTCATAGCTCAAATGATGAAGGCTACAACCTTCTAAATCAGATACACACTATATCTGCAGGTGAACTCTTACTGTGACACTGCTTGTCAAATCAATTCTTTTGGTGTGATAATGCTTTGACCTCTTGCAAAGCTCTAATACATCATATGCTCTCTTTGCATACCTCTACTCTTCTTCTAACAACTCTATTTCCACTTCCATACTGAATATAATGGGCGCACCTTATATTTATGTGCTCATACCAATTATACAATTAGGTTGGCCCTATAACTAATTACAAATAGCACTTCCAAATGAATTGGCTTAAGTGTGCTTACAATTATACATGTGCATATGTCAAAAACCTAAATACAATGGGTGCATAGCCTCTACAACATTAATTTACAATCGCAAACCAAAATAGTCACTGTTGGCTCTATGCTCTATTCTCTGCTAGCACACATTGGTTGTGCAACTTCAACTGACTATAACTTTCACATCTTTGCATATCTACTTATGTGTTCTTAGACTAAGCATAAGTATAGTCTAACAATCTTAACTTCCAGGTGCATACCTTAATTCATCCATACACACGTGCGCTGATGCTCTAAGTCTTTGGTGCTTTGTATGTTGTCCAGTCTTCAACACTTAACTGATTTTTGATCTTTACACTTGGTGCGCTGACTCCAAACTACTATATGACTTTGTTTCCATAATGACAACACTATATCTAGTCATATACTTCAGTATAGAAAACTTTCCAATAGATGGTTTGAAACATAACCTTCTCAGTGTTGGATAGTTACTTGGAAAAGGCTATCAGTTGGAGTTCAAAGATGACAAATGCATCATTAACAACAAAGATGGTGTTATGATTGCATCAGGCTCAGAGACAAGAGATAATGTTTTTCAACTTAATTCAGAAGCAAGTTGTTTTGTTGCTAAAGTTGATGACAGTTGGTTATGGCATAAAAGAATATGTCATATCAATTTTGATAACATAGTAAAGATAAGCAATGTTAAGGCAGTAAGAGATCTACCTAGCGTAGCAAAGCCAGTTGATACTATATGCAGGGAATGTGTGATAGGAAAGCATGTGAGAAATTATTTTAGGAGCAAGTAGAATTTAGTAGAGAATAAGTTGGATCTGATTCATACAGACCTATGTGGTCCAACTCAAACAACTCATACTATGGTGAAAGGTATTTTATTTTGTTTGTTGATGATTATACTAGGGTGATGTGGGTTGAATTCTTAAAAGATAAGTTAGAAGATTTTGAGAAGTTCAAAATATTCAAAGCTAAAGTTGAGAATGAATTTGGACTAAAGATAAAATGTTTGAGATCAGATAGAGGAGGAGAATTTACTTTTGATAGATTCTATGAGTATTGCAAAGAACATGGCATGAAGAGATAGTTAAGTGTACCTAGAACCCCTCAATAGAATGGAATTGTAGAAAGAAGGAATAGGATCATTCTTGATACAGCGCTCACCATTATGATAGAAGGAAAAGTTGCACACACCTATTGGAGAGATGTGGTCAATACAATAGTCTATACCATCAATAGAATTCAATTGAGGCTAGGCATTGACAAAACACCTTATGAGCTATGGTTTTGTAATGTTCCCATAGTAAAATACTTTAGAATCTTTGGAAGCAAGTGCTACATCAAGAGGGATGAAGCAGTAGGCAAGTTTGATGCAAGAAGTGATGAAGGTATTTTTCTTGGTTACTCTACTAAAAGTAAAGCTTATAGATGTTTCAATTTAAGATTGAAAAATATCATTGAAAGTGATCATGTAAAGATTGATGAAAAGTTTATGATTCAAGAAAGATATCATGATTACTCACCCATGATTGAAGAAGAACCTAGACCCTCCACTAGTGAGATAGTTATTGAAGAAATGTTTGACAATATTGATGTGTTATTCAATGACTGTGAGACAAGTGAAGAAAATACTCCTAAGGCTGATGAGTTAACATCACCTAAAGTTCCAAAGTTTACATCAAGAAATCATTCCAAGGTAGACATCATTGGAGATTAGATTAGAAAAGTTTTAATAAGATCACAAGCAAAGAACTCAGCTAGTAGTAAAGTGGTATGTTTACTATCTCAGATTGAACCTTTAAGTGTTGAATATGCTTGTAATGATATAGATTGGCATGATGCTATGAAAGAAGAACTTGATTAGATTATTAAGAATGACACTTGGGAATTGGTCCCAAGACCTAGTGATAAGAATGTGATTGGAACAAAGTGGATATTCTGAAACAAGATGAATGAAGAAGGTATAGTAGTAATAAATAAAGAAAGATTAGTATGTAAGGGATATGCACAAAGAGAAGGCATTGATTACTCAGACACATTTTCACTTGTGAGAAGATTAGAAGCTATTAAGTTAGTTCTAGCCTATGCTACAGTCAAAAACTTCAAAGTTTATCAGATGGATGTCAAGTCAACATTCTTGAATGGAGACTTAAAAGAAGAAGTATACATTGAGAAACCAGAAGGATTTAGCTTATCAGATAGACCTAATATGGTATGCAGATTGAAGAAGGCCCTCTATGGACTTAAGAAATCCCCTAGAGCATGGTATGAGAGACTAGATGGATACTTAACAAAGATTGGATTCAAGAAAGGAGCATCAGATTGTAATCTATTCATTAGAGAGACATCTGAAGGTTTACTACTTGTAGCTATATTTGTTGATGACATTATCTTTGGAGGTAATGACAAACTCAATGCTGAATTTTCCAAAGAAATGCAGAATGAGTTTGAGATGAGTATGATTGGTCCTATCAAGTACTTTTTGGGACTAAATGTGCAATAGATAGAAAAAGGTATTTTCATAAATCAATCAAAGTATGTAAAAGAGATATTGAAGAAATTCAAGATGGTTGATTGCAAGCCATTAGCAACTTCTATGTTCACTAGATGTAAGCTTACAAAAGAAGATGACTCACCAGTAGTAGATATAACATTGTATAAGTCTATGATTGGTAAACTCATATATCTTACTCAAACTAGACCTGATATTTCCAATGTAGTTGGTATAGTTGGAAGATTTGTAGCAGAGCTTGAACAAAGTCACCTCATGGTAGTAAAAAGAATATTTAGATACTTTTAGGGTAATATAGATTATGGTCTATGGTATCCTAATTCAGAAAATATTGAGATTCATGTCTACACTGAAGTAGATTGGGTAGGATGTGTTGATGACAGAAAGAGTACATTAGGTGGAGTAGTGTTTCTTGGTGACAGACTTGTCACTTGGACAAGCAAGAAACAAAATTGTATTTCTTAGTCAACAATAGAAGTGGAGTATGTTGCAGCAGCCTTGAATTATTCTACAATTATTTGGATCAAGAAGATGATAAAGGCTTTTGGAATTTAGATTGATTATCTTATTGTTATTCACTATGATAACACTATCACTATCCATATGTCAAAGAACCTTTTGATGCATGCAAAGACAAAGCACATTGAGATCAAGTATCACTTCCTAAGAGAGAAAGTGGAAGAGAAAGAAGTCAAGTTGGACTATGTGAGTACTAAAGATCAGTTGGCAGATATATTCACAAAGCCCTTGCCTAAGGATACTTTTGAGTATCTCAGGGAGAAGTTCAGAGTAATTCCCTTCCCTGATTTTACTTAGAAGAAAGAAGGAAAGGCATCAGTCCTCAAGGACTGGTGGAAGGTTGACTACTCTACCTTAGGAGTAGTACTAGTGCTTAAAAATAATGGCACCCTTTTCTATTGATGTCAAAGGGGGAGTAATATATAGAGTCATGAAAAATAGAAGCAAAAAGAGGAGTAATATACTAGGGGGGAGTAGCATTTAGTTATAACATTAACACACTTGAGGAAATGGAGAATATTAGAAAATATTGCAGTAGATGGAAGATTCATCTTTGGGGGAGTTTTGAAGAGGAAATGGAGAATGTTATAAAAGAAATGTTCGTTTGGGTTGGTGGTGGTTTTTCATTCCACATGTTGTCATCAATGCCAAAGGCAGAGATTGTTGGGGATTTGCTAGCAGGCTAGTACTGGCTGTATGTTTGTCATCGATGACAACATATGGAAACTAGCATGCGTAGAAGTCTTATGCAATAAGCTTTTAGTATATGTAGCATGGACATGATATCAGCATGATATCATGGGTGCAGAGGTTAACTGTTAGTACAAATAATTATATAGCAGCTGGTGTTTGTAGTGTTCCTGACAGAGTAACAAACAATGTTCTTTGTATGGTTGTCCATAGAGTTATCATGGAGCCTTGCGCACTTGGATATATGTTGAAAACATGTTATTGATGTTTTAGTTATGGATGCATAGTCTGATGATGAGCACAAGTAAAGTTATGGAGTCCCTATTCACCAGTACCAATTTCCTATGTTTGTTGAGAAGATCCAACAGAGATTTTATTAGTTCTTGAGTTGCACCTACCTTGAGGGTATGTTCCCTTGAATTTAAGCTTGGAAAAGTGTTATTGATATTCAATTAAGAGCGCATAAGTTAATTCATCTTATAGAGAAAGTTCTAGTTGTTTTGGTAGAGCCGACAGTGTGTAGCGTGCAACTACATTTATCTTATTGGATAGGTCCCAAAATATGTTGTGTGCATATTGTTAGCTTGTGGTGACTAATCAGGAAAGTACTATCCAGGAAAGTACTGTACACTTTTCCTCCCGACCTCGCCGGGGAAATTTTTTTTTGAGGCCGACTACTTTTTTCGGTTATTTGGGCCGACTACTTATAACTCATTCTAACCCTAAAGCGGGAAAATATTGTATAATATGGCTTAGGGTTAGGGATTTTTACTATGTATGTTTTTAGTACTTGCGGCAGAGTTGGGCTGTAAGGGATTACGGATTGTAATCAGGTTGTAATCATTGGATAATAATAATATTGGACTTGCTGTTGGTGGACGTAGCCCAGGGATTGGGTGAACCATGTTAAATCTGTGTGCCATTGTGTTCTATTCTGTGTGGTTTATTATTTTCTGATATTAGTTATATTTGCACATAATTGTTATTTCTGCCTTGTTAATCCTAACAAGTGGTATCAGAGCGAGGTTATTTCATTCGTTCTTTCATCTATTCTCTGAAGCAGGTCTCACGAGTTAGTGGGAGAGTCTCTCGGTTAAGTGGGAGAAATGGCAGAAGAGGGTAGGCTGAAGGTTGATAAGTTTAATGGGCAGAACTTCCAGTTATGGAAGATGCAAATGGAGGATTATCTCTATCAGAAGGATCTATGGTGGCCATTAGAGGGAGTAGCCAAGAAAGAGCAATCAATGTCTCAGGAGGATTGGGATATTTTGGATAGGAAGGCACTGGGGAGTATTCGTCTATGCCTGGCACAATCGGTGGCATTCAATATTACTGAAGCAAAGACAGCTAAAGATCTGATGGAAACCCTAGCAAAGTTGTATGAAAAGCCTTCAGCTTCAAACAAGGTATTTCTTATGAAGCGTTTATTTAATATGAAAATGGTAGAAGGTGGATCAGTTACTGATCATTTGAATGAGTTTAATACAGTTACAAGTCAATTAACCTTAGTTAAAATTACTTTTGATGAAGAGGTTAGGGCTCTCTTGATTTTGTGTTCTTTGCCAGAAAGCTGGAATGGCTTGGTAATGGCTGTTAGTAATTCTGTTTCTGGTTCTAATACCCTAAAGTATGATGATGTTATTGGTGTTATATTGAGTGAGGAAATTCGTAGGAAAAGCTCAGGGGCATCCACATCGGGTAGTGTATTGAACACAGAAAGCAGAGGCAGAACAAGAGATAGAGGAAACAACTCTGGAAATCATGGGAAATCAAGAGGAAAATCAAAGGGAAAGAGGTCTGAATCTAAAGGGCCAAATGATTGCTGGTACTGTGGAAAACCAGGGCATAAGAAGAAAGATTGTTGGTCTCGGAAGAAAGATCAAGGAGACAAAAATGATGGAAACAAGGAGGCAAATGTGGTAAGTAACAAATCTGAGGAGGATGCTTTGCTCTTGTCCTTAGAAAGTATTGATGATTCATGGGTTTTAGATTTTGGGGCTTCATTTCATGCTACACCCCATAGAAGTTATTTTGTTGATTATGTCCAAGGGGATTTTGGGCTAGTTTATTTGGGAGATAATGAACCCTGTCAGATTGTTGGAAAGGGAAAAATTAAGATTAAGTTGCAGAATGGGAATCATTGGCTACTACAAGAGGTAAGACATGTTCCAAGGCTGAGTAGGAATTTAATTTCAGCAGGGCAACTGGGTGATGAGGGTTGCACAGTTACTTTTAATGATAAAAATTGGAAGGTTTCAAAAGGTTCCTTAGTAGTAGCAAAAGGTGTGAAAGTAGGCACCTTATATCTTTGTACAGGTCATACTGTTCCTTCTACTTTAATTGTTTCAGAAGATAATGAATGCTCAGGAACAGTGGCTGCACTTGAGCAGGAAGAACATCAAACTGTTGCTGTAGATTTTGACACAGCACTGTGGCACAACAGACTCGGGCACATGAGTGAAAAAGGTATGAAATTACTTCATTCAAAGAAAGTTTTACCTGGTCTGAAATGTGTCAATATGGATTTCTGTGAAAGTTGTGTTTATGGAAAACAAAAGAGAGTTAGTTTTGTGAAGAGTGGGAAGGAAAAGAAAAATGAGAGATTAGAGCTTGTGCATACAGATGTATGGGGACCAGCTCAGGTATCTTCCCTTGGTGGCTCTCTGTATTATGTTATATTTATAGATGATGCAACAAGAAAAGTATGGATTTATTTCCTTAGATAGAAATCTGATGTATTTCAAACTTTTAAGAAATGGAAATGCTTGGTTGAGACTGAGACTGGTAAAAAGTTAAAATGTCTCAGATCTGATAATGGTGATGAGTATTGCAGCACCGAATTTGAAGAATATTGTTCCTCTAATGGTATTCATAGGTAGAAAACTGTACCAAGGACTCCACAAGAAAATGGAGTGGCTGAACGCATGAACAGGACAATAATGGAGCGTGCAAGGAGTATGAGGTTGCATGCTAGGTTGCCCAAAAATATGTGGGCAGAGGCAGTGAACACTGCTGTTTATTTAATCAATAGAGGCGCCTCTACTCCTTTGGACTATGGTATTCCAGAGGAAGCATGGAGTGGTAAGAAGGTGAGTTATTCTTTTTTCAAAACCTTTGGTTGTGAAGCTTTTGCACTTATAGATTCTGAAAATAGAACCAAGCTGGAAGCTAAGTCAAAGAAATGTGTATTTGTTGGGTATGGCATTGATGAATTTGGTTATAGGCTTTGGGATTTTGAAAATCATAAAATTGTAAGAAGCAGGGATGTCATATTCAATGAGAAAGTATTGTACAAAGATCTGTTGTTGCAGCATGAGAAGAAAGAAAATGACTATGTAGTACTGGATGATACTCCACAAGTTCATGTTCCAGTAGTTCCTTATGCTCCGCAACAACAGCAACAACAAATACCACACACCCCAGTGAGTGTTAGACAGTCAACAAGGCTAAGTAGACCTCCAGAAAGATTTTCTCCATCTTTGTATTCTATTCTGTTAACAGATGCTGGTGAACCTGAATGTTATAATGAAGCTGTGCAGGTGGATACAAAGCTTCAGTGGGAGTCTGCAATGACAGATGAAATGGACTCTTTGCTGAAAAATCAGACATGGGATTTATGTAAGTTACCTGCAGGTAAAAGGGCTTTACAGAATAAATGGGTTTACAGGATCAAAGAAGAGGATGGAGGTACGAAAAGATTTAAAGCCAGATTAGTTGTAAAAGGATTTGCACAGAAACATGGTATTGATTTTGATGAGATATTTTCTCCAGTTGTTAAAATGACTTCTATTCGTACTGTTTTAAGTATTGTGGCTACTGAAGATTTGCATTTAGAGCAGCTTGATGTTAAAACAGCCTTTCTTCATGGTGATTTGGATGAAGAAATATATATGGTTCAGCCACAAGGATTTGAGGTCAAGGGTAAGGAGAATTTGGTGTGCAGATTGCAGAAAAGTTTATATGGCTTGAAGCAAGCACCTCGGCAATGGTATATTAAATTTGACACTTTTATGAATGGGCATGGATATAGTCGGTGTCATTCTGACCATTGTGTTTATTTTAAGAGGTTGGATGATGACAGCTACATTATTTTATGTTTATATGTTGATGATATGCTTGTAGCTGGGTCTAACATGGATCACATTAAGGGGTTGAAACAACAGTTAGCAAAATCTTTTGCTATGAAGGATTTGGGGGCAGCAAAACAAATCCTTGGTATGAAAATTTGTAGAGATAGAAAAAATAGGAAATTGTCTCTATCTCAGGCTGATTATATTGAGAAGGTGTTGCAACGTTTCTGTATGGAAAATGCCAAAGCTGTCAGCACACCTTTGCCTGGTCATTTGAAATTGACTAAGGATATGTGTCCCAAGACACCAGAAGAAGAGACTAAAATGTCTAAGGTACCTTATGCTTCAGCTGTAGGGAGCTTAATGTATGCTATGGTATGTACTAGGCCAGATATTGCACACGCAGTGGGAGTCGTTAGCCGTTATATGAGTAACCCTGGTATTGAGCATTGGAATGCAGTCAAATGGATTCTCAGATATTTGAGAGGCACATCCAGTAAGTGTTTACACTTTGGGGGTTCTACTACTACTGTACAAGGCTATGTTGACTCAGATTTGGCAGGAGATATAGATAGTAGGCGGAGTACTACAGGTTATATATTTACTGTTGGTGGGATAGCAGTGAGTTGGATTTCTCGACTACAAAAGGTGGTTGCTTTATCCACTACAGAGGCAGAGTATGTTGCTGCTACAGAGGCAGCCAAGGAGATGATATGGCTTCAATTCTTCATGGAAGAATTGGGACATCCACAAAAGGATAATTTTCTACATACAGATAGCCAAAGTGCCATTCATCTTGCAAAGAATTCTGCTTTGCACTCAAAGACAAAACACATACAGTTGCGGTACCATTTCATTCGATCAGTTTTGGATGATGGACAGTTAAGGCTGGAAAAGATTCATACTGATGATAATCCAGCAGATATGTTTACCAAGGTAGTAACAAGGGAGCAGTTGAACTCATGTTCAGCTTCAGTTGGTCTTTTAGACTGAACAAAATAAAGGAACAACTGAGTCCAAGGTGGTTCAATCCAGTGGGAGCCTCATGTGGGTAGCGGTATTGCTACAGGATCAGTCTCCAAGTGGGAGGTTTTTTAGTATAGTGTGGATACTGATCAGTCACCAAGTGGGAGATTGTTAGCTTGTGGTGACTAATCAGGAAAGTACTATCCAGGAAAGTACTGTACACTTTTCCTCCCGACCTCGCCGGGGAAAATTTTTTTTGAGGCCGACTACTTTTTTCGGTTATTTGGGCCGACTACTTATAACTCATTCTAACCCTAAAGCGGGAAAATATTGTATAATATGGCTTAGGGTTAGGGATTTTTACTATGTATGTTTTTAGTACTTGCGGCAGAGTTGGGCTGTAAGGGATTACGGATTGTAATCAGGTTGTAATCACTGGATAATAATAATATTGGACTTGCTGTTGGTGGACGTAGCCCAGGGATTGGGTGAACCATGTTAAATCTGTGTGCCATTGTGTTCTATTCTGTGTGGTTTATTATTTTCTGATATTAGTTATATTTGCACATAATTGTTATTTCTGCCTTGTTAATCCTAACACATATTTGAGCTGACATAATGTTTATTGGAGTTTTTTATGGTTTCTCTAATATGATTTCAAGGTGGTTCTAATAGGATGACTTAATTATATCATTTTGAGAAAAGATATTTATAGGCAGTCATTTGTGATTGCTTGAGTGTGGTTCATAGTGGGTTAAGAAGAGAATAGCAGAGTGTGTAAAGTGTTGAGCCATCAAAAGAAGGTCTATGTAACCAAGTAAAGTACTTGTGCTATTGATTAGAACTGATCTAGATAGTAGGTCCAAGTGCAGTTCACCAAGATCTAGATATAGTGTGCATCTGTTATTCAGAAGGTTGTGGCCTTTGCCCATTTGAGCAGTGAGCTCTCAAATAATGCATTCTGTCCCCTAATAGGGACAATTGTAAAAGACTCCTAATAGGGTCTGACCCTTGACTAGGTCTACTATACTTAATATATTGTAGAGCTACTCATAACAAGGTAAAGGATCTTCTAACAAGGATCATTGTACACTAGTAAATAATATTAGTAGGTATCAAGCCCCACTGGAGTTTTTACCTATTTTGGTTTCCCCATAACCAAAATATTGGTGTTGTGCTCATGTGTTCTTTCATTTTGGTTATGCTTTATGTTTAAGTATACTTAATTGGATAAAGAATTGAATCTTGTAGATAGCTGATTCACCCCCCCCCTCTTAGTTATCTCTTGGGACTATTCCTAACATTCTTATGACACATGTGATCCCTTAAGATATTCCAGGAAAGTTATCCAGCCCTTTCAACATCTTAATAGACCTAGGATGAATTAGGATCAAAACTTAGAATTATTTATGAGAGGTCTACGAAGCCTTACGACCTTCTAGTACATCATAGGATCTTTAAGACCCAATAAGATCAGTTACTTAACCTAATAGGACCTATTAATACCAATTAGTACATCCTAGGACACTTAAGACCTAATAAGACCACTTACCTGACCTAATATGACCTATTAATATGAATTAGTACATCATAAGACCCTTAAGGCCTAATAAGACCACTTACTTCACCTAATAGGACCTATTAATACCAATTAGTACATCCTAGGACCCTTAAGACCTGATAATACCACTTACTTGACCTAATAGGACCTATTAATACCAATTAGTACATCCTAAGACCCTTAAGACTTCTTAGGACCTGATAAGACCTAATAGGACCTATTAATACCAATTAGTACATCCTAGGATCCTTCAGACCTAATAAGACCACTTACTTGACCTAATAGGACCTATTAATACCAATCTAGTACATCTTATGACCCTTAAGACCCAATAAGAACACTTGACCTAATATGACCTATTAATATGAATTAGTACATGATAGGACCCTTAAGACCTAATAGCACCACTTATGTGATGTAATAGGACCTATTAATACTAATTAGTACATCCTAGGACCCTTAAGACCTAATAAGACCACTTACTTGACCTAATAGGACCTATTAATACCAATTAGTACATCCTAGGACCCTTAACACTTAATAAGACCACTTATGTGACATAATAGGACCTACTAATACCAATTAGTACATTCTAGGACCCTTAAGACCTAATAAGACCACTTACTTAGCCTAATAGGACCTATTAATACCAATTAGTACATCCTAGGATCCTTAAGACCTAATAAGACCACTTACTTGACCTAATATGACCTATTAATATGAATTAGTACATCATAGGACCCTTAAGACCTAATAAGACCACTTATGTGATGTAATAAGACCTATTAATACTAATTAGTACATCCTAGTACCCTTAAGACCTAATAGGACCACTTACTTGATCTAATAGGATATATTAATACCAATTAGTACATCCTAGGACCCTTCAGACCTAATAAGACCACTTACTTGACCTAATAAGACCACTTACTTGACCTAATAGGACCTATTAATACTAATTAGTACATCCTAGGATCCTTAAGACCTAATAAGACCACTTACTTGACCTAATATGACCTATTAATATGAATTAGTACATCATAGGACACTTAAAACCTAATAAGACCACTTACTTGACCTGATATGACCTATTAATATGAATTAGTACTGTTAGTCCATTTTCTTGTCACAACAAAAATCCTTTGAAACTGGCCTATTCCTTGCAAGTTTTGTCATGTTGTCTTGCCATGACTACAATCATAGTTTTGTTTTGCGAAGAAAATCCATAATGTTTCATAGTGTGCGCCCTTAGCCTCATGCTCTTTAATGTATCACCCTGCTCTAGTCCAAATTGCACGTGCTGAATCACAAAATCCAGAAAGTTATTCAAGTTCTAAGGTCTACAGGAAAATATTTTTAGAATCTACCATAGTGTTGAAAACCCACAGTGTTTTTGAAAATCCATGATATTTTCAGTCTATGTGAAAACCTTTGTTGTTTTTGACCTTATGCCTTCCTGCTTTTGTGCACTTGTCTTCTGACATCGAAAACTCTATGTGTTTTCAGTCTTTCGCCGTGTCAAAAAATTTGTGTGTTTTTGACCTCGGTCTTAACTGTGCAAGTGCGATCATTGGTGGGTCCCAGTTCTTCCCATTGCCTAGTGTGGTTAAAGTTTAGACAGAATCAGTGGTTGTCATATGTTTGCATGGTAAAGATGCATGGTGTTTATCCTTCATGCTTTGGCGATAGCTATCAGATTTTCTAGTGTGGGCATGTCATGGGCCCATTTGTGGGGTCTGAGCAGTTTGGTGGTCCCATTGATGGTGATGTGGCAACCTGGGGTTGGCTGTCGCATGATCACATGTCAGAGTTTTCTAACATGTGATCATGCGACTAGTTGACACATGTCCCTGGGGCCCGGTGGCAGGTGGGTCTACGTGTCAGACAGTGCTGAGGTGCTCATTTTTTACTAGTCCATGTGATGATAAGTCAAAAATGTTAGCGGGGCTTGTGTTAGTGATTTCAATCTACAGTCAGTGTGTGATTGCAAGGAATATTCTTTCCCCTTGTGATCATGCACCCACCATCTGATTGGATGCCGACAGGTTTGTTTACAGTGGGCCCGCTGTTAGAGGATGTTGAGGTGGTGATCTTATGGCCTTGTCACATGATCGTAAGGGCCATTTTCATGGCTTGCAACCATGCGACAAGGTTCTTCTTTGTTGAGGCCTAGTGGTAGGTGATGTGGTGGCCTTTGGTTGGCTGTCGCATGATCGCATAGCCTAATTTTTAGCTATGCAATCATGTGACTGGTTGACATGTGTCTGCGGTAGTGAGGTGGCATTTCATTAGTGGGCCTGGGAGATCCAAAGAGAAGGGTGACTTGGTGGATTACCAGTGGGGCCGAGGGTTACAATGTTTGAAGGGAGGGCCCAGTTGTTCAGTCTCCATGATGTGGCAGTTCCCGATTGGTCAGTGAGCAGGTAGCGGTGGTGATTGCTAGTGGTTAGTCGCATGTTCGCATAGCCTTTTTTAAGGCTATGCGATCATGCAACTAACATTTTGTGTTAGCAGTGGTAGCAGTTATGCGGAGGTATAGGTTTGTAGGTTCTCACAGTTGCGGGGTTGTGAGGGTGATATGGCCGAAGACTTTTCAGCGGGGTTTGTGACCATTGACCATGGCTAGGAGACTGCGGTCGCATGATCACAAGGGTGAGTTTGATGCCTTGCGATCATGTGACCAAGCACAAATGTAATCAAGATTTTCTTGCGGTTAATCTTGTCGATGCCCAGGAAAGGGATGAAGATCTATAGTGCTGATATAAAGTTGGCTGAGTTTTAATTTTAGACTATTGATTTACTTCTGGTGCCATGAATGTGACCGTTTGAACTTGCAGAGAGTTTTTGCAACAGGAAGGACTAGTTTTAAATGTTTTAGCAGCCTAATTGGATTTTTTTGGTGGTTACAGTGTGGTCCAGGGTGTTCCATGATCGTTTGGAGGGATTTGTACCATATGGTGATGGACATATTTTGTTGCTTGAGGCTTTTTGCAGGTTTGTTTAGTTTGATTTACATGGTAAATTTATGATCTTCCTGTCCTTCTCAGAGATTCTTCTCAAGTGTGAAGATCATCCTTGGTCTAACAAGCTAGTGCTGGTTTTCCCTCCAGTGGTTTTTTAAAATTTTACTATGGTTAGCCATTGTAACCCTGGCCCTAGTCACCCTAAGCTTATTACATTCTCTTTGAGATTCCCAAGGTGACTAGTGGTATATATTGAAAGTTTTCTGATAGTGTAGGGGTTCCAGCTTTGAAGTTCTGAAGTGTTCCTAGTCCTGGATCCAAGATTGCAACACTTTTGCATTCGGTATTCTGTTGATGATAGAGAAAAAGTTGCAGGTCTAAGCTGTAATTTGCAAGCTTGACTCCTCGGGATTGATTGTTTACACTTAAGGATTCTTCATACTTAATACAAGTACATGACTCTTATCTCTCCTTTGTGTCAACTTAGATAGATTCTAAACTTTCTAGTCCTCTGCATATTGTCATATGTATATGTATCCATTCTTGAGTTCTAATCTAGGATTAGATGAAATGATGCTTTAGATGGGACATAGATCTATCTTATTGTCTATGTAAGGATATCTCATAAGTAGTAAAGGGGATTGTAGGTGTGTTTATGGCTTGGAATCTCAGCTATTGTCTGGTGTGTGTAGCATTCATGTTCTAGGAGATCTTGCCCAATGGATGAGGCACTAGCCTAAATGATTATCTCTTTATCACCAAATACTGATTTTTGTTGTTATGATCCCAAAAGCATAAGTTAAGAACCATCCTTTTAAGTTTTGAGTATTTGGTTGTATGTGGTTCTACCCATAGTAATGGAGAGTCAATGAGTGTGTGGTTAACACTTAGTACTTTCTTACTATCTTATTATCTGTTATTCAAACCTAGTTCTCAGTGTATGAAGTATATTTTATACTAGGTTAGGTGCACCCACCTTGGTTTTGCAGAGCTAGAAGTAGAAGAGGGCATGTTAAGTCCCCATAGTTGGTCCAGCTGCCTTGTAGAGCTCCCACACTTGGAACTAACCATTCCTAATATCAGTCTCAAGGTACATTGGCAGCCTATTAGAGCATAAGAGTTTTCAAACTCCAACAAGATGGTGACTCTATTGGGGAGCCATTGGAAAGAGTCAGATGAACAAACAAGTATTTGCTAAATTTTCTCACCTAGTTGTGAGTGGTGGCTCTGATTTGTCTCTATTTGATCAGTGTATTTCTTGATAGACAGTGTGTAAATCCTGGTGAAGTGTTGGTTGACTAAAGGAAGAAACACAGAGCCAGTACAAAAAATTTCCTCTTCAAGGAGGTGGTGACTCCACATTGCAAAGGAACTGATGGAGCTACAAGGTGAGCTCTAGATCTAACCATCCTTTCAGTCAACAAGGTCTTTTGATGCAAGATTTTCCTAGGTATTTTTCAAGTTTTAAATATTCCTTATAAAGTGATCAAGCACTAAGGAAAGGATAAGGTGTGAGTAGAGGTTAGCATACTTCAAGTTTTCAGTTGTAGTTTGGCAAAATTATATGGAAGTATTGCATTAAGTTTAATGGATAAGTTGAATAAGGAGCTGGCTTTCCTTGAGAAGGGCATCCTTAGGGATTGCATAAGATTAGTAAGATTAAAAGTGGGAAGTAGAAAGGATTTATCTATATCCTTGTTCTATGATGGATTTTGTAAAGTATATGATGAGCTTCCTGAGGATGTTGAGTTTCCTGAATCTGACTTCGTTGGTTTATTCTTGGATCTTTGTTTTCCTGAATCAACCAATTGGTCAAATGCCTTGTGGGAAGAGCATTATATATGTATCAGGGATTGGGTACTTGGTGATGGTAGTCTTGAACATGAGGATGCACTTGGGGCTTTTCTCATTAGTGCTAATATTGAGAATGATGAAATTTATGAAGGAGATGTGTCAGGTGTTGACACTCTTTCTTGCAGTCATGAAAGTGATGCCTTTTCTCAGTATGGGGTAGAAAGACTTTGCAATTAGTTGGATGAAGAAGAGGATTGGATAGATGAAGGTATTGTTGATGATGGTATGGTAGAAGATGATTTTCTTGAGGATAGTTGTTCACTTCATAGTGAACAAGTCTCAAACCTCTTGTCTTGTGAATATCTTAGATATTCAGGGAGGAATGTTTCTGAGCTCTTACATCAAGCACACATTGATTTTGATATGGAACATGAGTCAATGGGATTTGACTTTGACATGTGTGCCTCTTGTCCCCTTCTTACCCCAGCACCACCAGGTAGAAACCTTGTTATATATGATGTGTCAAATGATGAGGTTGCCAGTGTTTTCTTAGTTTCAAGTGACTCAGTGGTCCCTAATATTGTTTTGAGTACTGATTGGAAAAGTTGTGTGGATTTTGAATCCTCTTCTGATTTTGAATCTTTTGCTAAGCCATGGAAGGATGGCCTTTCAGCTACTCAAGCTTCACCATCTCATGGATAGGTTGATGTTTCTCTTCCCACCTATCAACAATTTTTTGTTTTGTTAGTTGTTGACAAAATGTAGGATCCCCTTTTGTTCAGTGATCATGTCTCCTATGTTGGTCTAGAATGCTTTTCTTTTCATTTGGATAGCAAGTTCCCTGGATATGGTAAGAATTTTGTAGATAATTCATGTTGTGGTGTTTTCAACTTTATTCCTTTCGGTGAGTGCAACATGCATATGTCGTATTCTTTTCAGAATGGGTATGATTACTTTTCCAGCCCTCAGGAGGTATGTACTAAAAAATTTTGTTTCAAATTATGGAAGGATGGATATAAGTTTGATCAGTCACACGGAAGAAAAAATTTTAGTTTGTCACTAATTTGTGGAGATGAAATTTTTTTGTTTGACAGAGGCAAGTATTGATCATAATTTTGGGGCCTTGAGCCTAGTTGTAAATACTATAAATCCTTGTATAGTTCTTTCCCTTGCCTGTTGTGTGTTTCTTTCCCTGGTCGGGTTGCTAGTTTTTTTTTTTTTGAGGTCCCTGTGTTTTATTTTGGGGTGGTCTACTTCCACCAAAGATCTGAATTCTTGCATAGGCACAAGTTACCCATCATCCCCAACCAGAGCCACTATTAGTCCATTTTCTTGTCACAAAAAAAATCCTTTGAAAATGGCCTATTCCTTGCAAGTTTTGTCATTTTGTCTTGCCATGCCTACAATCACAATTTTGTTTTGCAAATAAAATCTATAATGTTTCATGGTGTGTGCCCTTAGCCTTGTGATCTTTAATGTATCACCCTGCTCTAGTCCAAATTGCATGTGCTGAATCACAAAATCCAAAAAGTTATTCAAGTTCTAAGGTCTGCAGGAAAATATTTTTAGAATCTGCCACAGTGTCGAAAACCCACAATGTTTTAGAAAATCCATGATGTTTTCAGTCTGTGTGAAAACCTTCATTGTTTTCAACCTTATGCCTTCCCACTTTTGTGCACTTGTCTTCTGGTATCGAAAACTCTATGTGTTTTCAATCTTTCGCTATGTCAAAAACTTTGTGTGTTCTCAACCTCAGTCATAACTACGCAAGTGCGATCGTTGGTGGGTCCCAGTTCTTCCCATTACCTAGTGTGGTTAAAGTTCAGACATAATCAGTGGTTGTCATATGTTCACATGGTAAAGATGCATGGTGTTTATCCTTCACGCTTTGGTGACAGCTGTCGGATTTTCCTGTGTGGGCATGTCATGGGCCCATTTGTGGGGTCTGAGCAGTTTGGTGGTCCCATTGACGGTGATGTGGTAGCCTGGGGTTGGCTATCGAATGATCGCATGTCAAATTTTTTTGACATGTGATCATGCAACTAGTTGACATGTGTCCCTGGGGCCCAGTGGCAGGTGGGTCTGCATGTCAGACAGTGCTAAGGTGCTCATTTCTGATTGGTCCATGTGATGATAAGTCAGAAATGTCAGCGGGGCTTGTGTTAGTGATTTCAATCTACGGTCGGCGTGTGATAGCAAGGAATATTCTTTCCCCTTGCGATCATGTGCCCACTGTTCGATTGGATGCCAATAGGTTTGTTTGCAGTGGGCCCACTGTCAGAGGATGTTGAGGTGGTGATCTTATGGCCTTGTCACATGATCGCAATGGCCATTTTCATAGCTTGCAACCATGTGACAAGGTTCTTCTTTGCTGAGTCCTGATGGTAGGTGGTGATGTGCTGGCCTTTGGTTGGTTGTCGCATGATCGCATAGCCCAGTTTATGGCTATGCGATCATGCGACCGGTTGACATGTGTCTATGGTAGTGAGGTGGCATTTCATCGGTGGCCCTGAGAGATCTAGAGAGAAGGGAGACTTAGCAGATTACTAGTGGGGCTGAGGGTTGCAATGTTTGAAGGGAGGGCCCAGTTATTCGGTCTCCATGACATGGCAGTTCCTGATTGGTCGGTGAGTAGGCAATGGTGGTTATTGCTGGTGGTTAGTTTCATGTTCACATAGCCTTTTTCAAGGCTATGCGATCATGGGACTAACATTTTGTGTTAGCAGTAGCAGTGGTTATGCGGAGGTCAAGGTTTGTGGGTTGTCACGGTTGCAAGGTTGTGAGGGTGATATGGTTGAAGACTTTTTAGCGGGGTTTGTGACCATTGACCACGGCTAGGAGACTGCAGTTGCACGATCGCAAGGGTGAGTTTGATGCCTTGCGATCATGCGACCAAGCACAAATGTAACTAAGATTTTGTTGTGGTTAATCTTGTCGATGCCTAGGAAAGGGATGAAGATCTATAGTGTTGAGATAAAGTTGGCTGAGTTTTAATTTTAGACCGCCGATTTACTTCTAGTGCCATGAATGTGACCGTTTGAACTTGTAGAGAATTTTTGCAATAGGAAGGATTGGTTTTAAATGTTTTAGCAGCCTGATTGGATTTGTTTGGTGGTTGCGGTGTGGTCCAGGGTGTTCCATGATCATTTGCAGGGATTTGTACCATATGGTGATGGACAGATTTTGTTGCTCAAGGCTTTTTGTAGGTTTGTTTAGTTTGATTTACATGGTAAATTTATGATCTTCCTATACTTCTCAGAGATTCTTCTCAAGTGCGAAGATCATCCTTGGTCTGACAGGCTGGTGTTGGTTTTCCCTCCAGTGGTTTTTTGAAATTTTACTATGGTTAGCCATTGTAACCCTGGCCCTAGTCACCCTAAGCTTATTACATTCTCTTCAAGATTCCCAAGGTGACTAGTGGTATATATTGAAAGTTTTCTGATAGTGTAGGGGTTCCAGCTTTGAAGTTCTGAAGTGTTCCTAGTCCTAGATCCAAGATTGTAACACTTTTGCATTTGATATACTGTTGATGATAGAGCAAAAGTTGTAGGTCTAAGTTGTAATTTGCAAGCTTGACTCCTCTGGATTGATTTTTTACACTTAAGGATTCTTCATACTTAATACAAGTACATGACTCTTATCTCTCCTTTGTGTCAACTTAGATAGATTCTAAACTTTCTAGTCCTCTGCATATTGTCATATGTATATGTATCCATTCTTGAGTTCTAATCTAGGATTAGATGAAATGATGCTTTAGATGGGACATAGATCTATCTTATTGTCTATGTAAGGATATCTCATAAGTAGTAAAGGGGATTGTAGGTGTTTTTATGGCTTGGAATCTAAGCTATTGTATGGTGTGTGTAGCATTCATGTTCTAGGAGATCTTGCCCAATGGATGAGGCACTAGCCTAAATGATTATCTCTTTATCAACAAATACTGATTGTTTTTGTTATGATCCCAAAAGCATAAGTTAAGAACCATCCTTTTAAGTTTTGAGTATTTGGTTGTATGTGGTTCTACCCATAGTAATGGAGAGTCAATGAGTGTGTGGTTAACACTTAGTACTTTCTTACTATCTTATTATCTGTTATTCAAACCTAGTTCTTGGTGTATGAAGTATATTTTATACTAGGTTAGGTGCACCCGCCTTGGTTTTGTAGAGCTAGAAGTAGAAGAGGGCATATTAAGTCCCTATAGTTGGTCCAGTTGCTTTGTAGAGCTCCCACACTTGGAACTAACCATTCCTAATGTCAATCTCAAGGTACATTGGCAGCCTATTAGAGCATAAGAGTTTTTTAACACCAAAAAGTACATCATAGGACCCTTAAGACCTAATAAAACCACTTATGTGATGTAATATGACCTATTAATACCAATTAGTACATCCTAGGTCCCTTAAGACCTAATAAGACCACTTACTTGACCTAATAGGACCTATTAATACCAATTAGTACATCCTAGGACCCTTAATACCTAATAAGACCACTTACTTGACCTAATAAGACCACTTATGTGATGTAATAGGACCTACTAATACCAATTATTACATCCTAGGACCCTTAACACCTAATAATACCACTTACTTGACCTAATAAGATGTATTAATACAAATTAGTACATCCTAGGACCCTTAAGACCTAATAAGACCACTTACTTGACCTAATAGGACCTATTAATACCAATTAGTACATCTTTTGACCCTTAAGACCTAATAAGACCACTTACTTGACCTAATAAGACCACTTATGTGATGTAACAAGACCTACTAATACCAATTAGTACATCCTAGGACCCTTAAGACCTAATAAGACCACTTACTTGACCTAATAGGACCTATTAATACTAATTAGTACATCCTAGGATCCTTAAGACCTAATAAGACCACTTACTTGACCTAATATGACCTATTAATATGAATTAGTACATCATAGGACCCTTAAAACCTAATAAGACCACTTACTTAACCTAATACCAATTAGTACATCCTAAGACCCTTAAGACCTAATAAGACCACTTAACCTAATACCAATTAGTACATCATAGGACCCTTTATGAGTATTAGTACACTCAAGTATTGTAAATTTACATATAATTTTATATATTTAGATTTTTTTTCCATTTTACATGCAGTTGTAATTTATAAAATATGCGGTGTGGTCCTAGGACAATGGTTTCCACATAAAAGAGAGCCCAAAACCAACATTTTACACTTACATGGAATTTTAATGGTATGGGATATAAATATAGATAATTAATATTGAAATTAAGGTATCAAGGTACTTACCTCCAAAAACAAACCTACTAAAAACCCTGTCAAACGGTCTCAAAAATTGTTGATTGCCATACTTGTAAACTGAAACTGCGAGATCTATAAAACCCATAAATCTTTTTCTTTTTTGAGGACAGGTCATCCTTGACCTAGATAATGGGGCAAGGTATTACCCTAGGGTAGGATCTTACCCCTCACTGAAGATCATCTCCAATGAAAATTATGTTCACGGATCTTGGAAGTTTGGTGAAAAGGGTATCCAGATTTGCACTTCAATTCACCGTCATGTACCTGTACAAGCAAGAAAAATGGTTTTTTTTTTTTTTTTGGGGGGGGGGGAGGGGTTTTCCTTAGTCAAACCCTAGTTTGGAATCAACCTTAATAATGGAATTGAAATAGAGAATGCTAGCAAGTAGTAGAAGTAGATCTAACAACGAAGCTATGAAATTCAAGAGATATGCAATTGTATTTGAAATGTAAACAAGTATATTGATATGAAATCTCGAACATAACATTAACAAATGTAAATCTAAACCTCCATTATTGTATGCTTGGAATCCACCTTGAGAGAAGAATGAATGAATCTTGAAGATGAACAAAGGATCTTGAAGGAAGATCACACCACCATGATGGATAGATCTACGGTTTTGAAGGATGAATCTTGACTGCTTGAACCAAATTCCTCCAAAGGCTTGAAAGCTTGAATTCTTGATCTTGAATGGAGAAATTGAATAGAGATGATGGCTTGAATGCTTGAATGAATACTTTATTGAAGGATGATGATGAGTTGAAAGAACCTTGAGCACTTGATCTCAAAACTTGATGCCTTGATCAGGAAAATGGATGAAAACTTGATGGAGAAAATGAGAGAGGAAGGCTTCCTTTTATAGTGATCTAGGGCACAAACTCCTAGAGAAGGCTGACATTAGAGAATTAAATCCCAATTAACCTTAACCCCTAGAAATGGACCTAGACTAAATGCAATTTAAGAGTTTACCATTTAGGAGACCAAAACAGCCAACCCAGAAGCGGGAAAATAATTCTTTCTGAAACTCAACATCTAGAAATCATGGGACCCTAAAGTTTTAACCCTAGGTCAAGGATGAGGTCAACCCTAACCTAGGTCAAGGATGAGGTCATCCTTGACTTTCAAGGTCTTCCTTGACCTTGAGGTCAAAAACCTTAGGATCTCAGTCTAGAATGCCAAAAAAATGCAAACAGAAAGTGGAAAAGGGGGCAGAATCAGGGGAAAATGAAGATCTAAGTCAAGGACCCATTCAAGGCATTTGACATGACCCCAAAACACCTACTCAAAGGGATAAATGTTCTTAACATGGAAGTGCTTCCAATTTAAGATGATACATTAAGCCCCCACTTTAGCAAGAGTATGGACTCGATGCAAACTCTTGGTGAAGGAGAAGAAAGAAGAGATCCAGGTGGATTCACAACAAGATAAAATAACACTTAGTTAAGGACACAAGCCCCCAAGATAAGGATTCTAACTCAACATACATGTACGAGGGTGTGAAAAGAGAAAACTAAAAGAACAAGGGTTAGTACAAACCCAAATCAACTAGTAGAGGAAACCTTCCTAAGAAATATTTCCTATAATAATATCATATTTGGAAAGCTATCATAAAAGCATAAATGATTACATAAGAAAGACAAGAGAAACACTATAAATAACATAGCTTCATGATCTAGTCTTACTAGCATGAAAGAGAAAATAGAGAGAGGAGAAAGTGATTACCTCACCCAGTAAGATGCCCACCTTACCGTGAATCACCTTGGAGGGAGAGCCAAATAGGTAGCAAGACCTGATAGTTCACCCATAAACTATACTCTAAAATTGTAATGAATCTTTTTATGGCTTCTAGAATACCCATAAATCCACCTTCTTTTATCACTATGAATATGAAATGTGTGTCTCCTCAGGATTTAGCAACTTATGTGTGTTACTTCAGAAGATTTAGCATATTAAAAATTGAAAAATGTGTGTCTCTTTAGGATTTAGAAACTTATGTTCATTACCTTCCAAGATTTAGCATATTGAAAATGTGTGTCTTTTTAGGATTTAGCAACTTATCTGTGTTACCTTCCAAGATTTAGCATGCTGCAAAACAAAAGGTTAGAACAAAATTACATAATATAGAGTGAGGGAGGCCGTATATATGCCCACCTCCTTAAGATGGAAAAACATACTATTTTGAAAGGTTAAGGAAAGAAAAGAACTAGGATAAATCCCTCTTCAACATCAAGACAATATCTATAGACAATATCCAGTCCAAGCCAAGAAGGTCACAGCTCCTATGAGGCCATGGAAGGGATGAATATAATGAGATATCATGAAAGAAGTGAAAAAGTAACCCTTGTGAGGGATAACACACTATTTAGTTTCCAAGGTGAGAGATTTATCAACCATGGAAACCCAATTTCAAACAAAAAAAGAGGTTGTGATCAAGGATAGAGATCCTTAATGCAAACCAAAATTTTCATGTATGATTGGATATTACATAATAGATAGATACTGCTTAACCAAGGGAACAATGGATCCCAGAAAGATATAATAGAAGGAGATGACATCCTTGCTCCCCAAGTGTAGGAACAAAGATGGAAGGGGACCTATTATATTTCTCACAACACTATATAAGACAGTGAGCCCCCACATATTAGGCTAACATTGTTTACATAATGTGGAGCTCCATAAGAGGAACATAAATGTTATTTAGAGAAAATAGGATTGAAATACAACTCATTGCCACATGATATATGAATAAACTTACTATCAATGAGCTGCCTAATCTTGTAATGTAAAGCTTGAAATTCATTAGTAGAGTGATCATGAATTATATTATATAAACAAAAAGGAAGAGTCTTCAAGTGTGGACTATGTTTCTTTTTGTGTTTAGATCTAGTAATCATCTTAGCATGAAGGATTTTAGGCAAAATAATTTCTTGGTCAAATTCTTTCATAGGTTCATCATGTTTTGAAGTGTTATTTGAGATGTTGTTAACATTGATTTTTTATTGAGGATTAAATCCCAATCTATAAGAATGCTCATGCCCCCTAGTGTGTAAGGGAATTTGAATTCCATGTTTATACTTACCACATCCTTGAGCATTAAATCCTTGTTTAACTAGGAAATGATAACCAGGACCATAACAAGAATCCATATTATAAGGAGTCAGTGGAACTTTAGTGGTCACTTTGTCATCATTAGTAGGCTTGACAAATTTATTGTGGGTAGAAGCAGCAACAAAGTTATTATCAAGGGCTTTAAAACTAAAAACTCATTGTTCAAACTCTCTTTTTTGCTTCATAAAATCAATATCATTAACCTTATACTCTCCAATAAAGGTAGGAGTAAAATCCAAGGTTACCCAATCATCGCTAGGGAGAGAATTAGAGGAAGAAGGGTTACTATTAGGAATAGGAGTAATGTGGGCTTGAATATTCAAACAAGGATTTTGTGCATCATTTGCATGAAGTGTATACATCTTGTTGTTATGTATAAACTTGACTTTATGGTGAAGGGTGGAAGGAATAGCATGCATCTCATGTAACCAAGGTCTACACAAAAGAAGGTTATAATTGAGAGGTCTAGGCATAACATGAATAGGTGTATTCAAGATGACTAGACCTACTTTGATAGGTAAGGTAATAATTCCTAAAGTGTTCTTAGCAATGTTATCAAAGCCACGTATAGGAACATTGTCAAGTCAAATTGTTGAAAGATCAGGTTGAATCACTTTGAGCATGCCCATGCTAAAAACATTAAGCCTAGATCCATTATCAATCAAGGTCCTATGAATGATACTTTTATTGATAGAAACAACAACCATAAGAGCATCATATTGATTCTAAACTTCTTTAGAAGGTAAATCCTTTTGAGTAAATAAAATGTCAGGAGGACTCGAGATAGCATGCATGCATTGTAAGAAGTTATTGATGTTCTCTTGATTAGGAGGTGGAGTGGGAAAAGTTGATAGAGATTTTTGAAAGGCTTCATAGTAGGTAGGTGAAGTTTGAAGAAGCTCCCATAAAGAAATCTTGGCAGGGGTATTTTGCAATTGGTTTATCAAATCATACTCCTTGCTAGGAAGATGGGGTGGATGAGGAAGAATGGGTTGAGAAGGTGGTAAAGAAGTAGAGACCACAAGATATTGTTGAGGGTTATTCCTTGTATGGTATGTGTGAGCTGTCAAATTTTGATCATTGAAAGACTCCATAGTTTTACCTTTGATAGTCAGCTAAGGACAACCTTTAACAATCAACAAGGATTTCAAATAAATCATGTTAGTTGTCTCAACACTAAAAATAGATTCACAAAAAGGAAGCAAAGAAGAGATCCTAGGAGGAGATGAAGTAGGATCTTGATTCTCCATAATATCATCACTAATAGGAAGAAAATTAAGGAAATTTATATCATTCTCCGCTAATGCCTCATCATTAGAAGGAATCACAAATGGAGGTAAACAATCTATAATATCATCTTCTTTCACTAAAATGTCTACATGTGTTTTAGAAAAGGAGTTATCATCATGTATGAATATGTCATCCATTAATAAATCACCCTTTTGTATCAAAGCTTCTTTGTGAGGAGGGGATAAATCAATTTCATCATCCAAGGGATCATCCAAAATGGTGTCATGAGGAAGAGAGTAATCAACATCCAAATACAAAGGTTCATTCCAAATAGAAGGATTGTCATCCCTACCAATAAAACACATTGTAGGATCCCTAGAGGGCAAAGAAGGTAAATTATATTCTAAAGTAGGCTCATAGAAAAGACATGTATTAGGAGAATAATTAACATCAATCCCAAAATCATCTCCATGAAGAGAAACATGATTGAGAGATAGATTAAAGTAATCTTATTTCTCTAATACATGCTTACAAGGTAATACAAGAGAGGACAAAGAAATATCACACACACTAGATAAAGTCTTTCTAGCTATAACACCATGCAATGGTAAGGTAAGAGGAGAATGTTGTGTAATCCAAAAAGTTATAGAAGAATTTTTGGAAACACTTGAAACAACTTGTGCAACATGATAACAAATAAAGAAATGCATAGAAAATAGATCTAGATATATCCAAATGCATTCAAATGAAATTTATAAGCATGAAAAGGAAATCAAACACCATGAACACAATAGGGAATCTAATTACATAAAAAGAGTTGTCATAAAATGGGTTCACCAAAATGTAATATATAAAATATGCGGTGGGGTCCTAGGACAATGGTTTGCACATAAAAGAGACCCCAAAACCAATATTTTACACTTGCATAGAATTGTAATGATATGGGATGTAAATATAGATAACTAATATTGAAATGAAGATATAAAGGTACTTACCTCCAAAAAAGAACCTACTGAAAACTCTATCAAACAGTCTCAGAAACTGTTGACTATCACAAGCTTCTATCGAAACTACGAGATCTACAAAACCCAAAAATCTTTTTCTTTTCTGAGGATAGGTCACCCTTGATTGAGATAATGGGGCAAGGTCCTACCCCAAGGCATGATCTTAACCCTCACTAAATATCATCTCCAATGGAAATTCTATTCATGGATCTCGAAAGTTCGGATGAAGGGTATCCAGATCTGCACTTCAATTAGCCATATACCTGTACTTGCAAGAAAAATGGTTTTTTTCTTGTGGGGGAGGGGTTTGCCTTAGTCAAACCCTAGTTTGGAATCAACCTTAATAATGGAATTGAAATAGAGAATGCTAGCAAGTAGTAGAAGTATATCTAACAATGAAACTATGAAATTCAATAGATATGCAATTGTATTTGAAATGTAAATGAGTATATTGATATGAAAGCTTGAACATAAAATTAACAAATGTAAATCTAAACCTCCATGATTGTATGCTTGGAATCCACATTGAGAGAAGAATGACTAGATCTTGAAGATGAACAAAGGATCTTGAAGGAAGATCACACCACCATGATGGATAGATCTAGGGTTTTCAAGGATGAATCTTGAATGCTTGAACCAAATTCCTCCAAAGGCTTGAATGCTTGAATCCTTGATTTTCAATGTAGAACTTGAATAGAGATGATGGATTGAATGCTTGAATGAATGCTTGCTTAAAGGATGATGATGACTTGAAAGAACCTTGAGTACTTGATCTCAAAACTTGATGCCTTCATGATGAAAATGGATGAAAACTTGATGGAGAAAATGAGAGAGGAAGGCTTCCTTTTATAATGATATAGGGCACAAACTCCTAGAAAAGGTAGAAATTAGAGAATTAAATCCCAATTAACCTTAACCCATAGAAATGGAACTAGATTAAATGCAATTTAAGATTTTACCATTTCGGAGACCAAAACAGCCGACTCGGAATCAGGAAACTAATTCTTTCCGAAACCCAACATCCAGAAATCATGGGACCCTAAAATTTAAACCTTGGGTCAAGGAAGAGGTTGAACCTAACCTAGTTCAAGGACAAGGTCATCCTTGACTCTCAAGTTCATCCTTGACCCTCAAGGTCATCCTTGACCTTGAGGTCAAAAACCTCAAGATGTCAATCTAGAATGCTAGAAAAATGTAGATAGAAAGTGGAAAAGGGGGCAAAATCAAGGGAAAAGCTAGATCTAAGCAGAGGACTCATTAAAGGCATTTGACTTGACCCCAAAACACTTACTTGAAGGGATAAATGTTCTTAACATGGAAGTTCTTCCATTTTAAGATGATACAACAGTTATAACATGTAATCAAGTACTTAATTGTTAACACTTAGCTTTCACATGTTATGTATCTAGATGGTCACTCAGGACACACCTGAGACTCTTGATATACAGACCATTTTTCATATTTCTTAGACGGAGATGGCTCAACTTAGAGCATCCATCCATACATCTTCCACATATAACATATATAGAGATACTTGTGTCAGTATATTAACCATTTTGGAGTAGATGACTACTAGATTGAGGTCTCACTCCTCCTTCACACCTCAGCTAGTTGAGACTATTTTTCAAGAGTTGAGGGCTGAGGTCTCAGGTGATATTTCTTTGGAGATGATTCAGAGCCGTGTCCACAAGGAAACTATCAAATGAGAGGTTTTCCCACATTAAGAGGGGAAGGCCACTATGAGGGCATATCAGGTCACATAGAGTGTCATTCCTTAGATAGCATACATGATATACCTTCAGTTTTTTACAACACATGGTCATTATCCTAATAAAGACTAGATTCTTTTATATTTTGCATAGTAGTTGTACACTATAATACCCCAAAAATGGGCTATAGGTTCATTAACCTCCTACATCTTCAAATCGAATGAAATTGACATCAAAGTCCTAACCTAAGGCACATCTGAACATTATCAAATTTAATTAATTTTATCCTAAATTCTACATCTGGGAATATTCCTATTTATCCTAATTATCTTAATTTAATAATTATTTGGTGATAAATTCTATTTATCCTAAAGTTTGATTAATTGAATATTCTGAATATTTAATTAATTAGATTTAATACAACCACTTAATTATTTAATTACATTTAATTATAATTATTCCTAAATTATATTATTTAATTTTAACAATAAATTAAAAATCTTATGACTAATTTCCTATTTAATTGATTAATGTCACTTGTCAATATTTAATAATATAGTTTTTTAATAAAGTTTGATTTAATAATTGATTAATCCATAAATCAATTATTTTAATTTCAAAAATTAGTTAAGTTGAGGATAAATCACTTTATTTATTTAATTAATTCATAATTAATTGTGCACATTCAAAGAGAAGTTAAACTCAAAATTAGGAAATCAATGGAAGTTGTTAACTTTTGGAAACTCAACATTCTATTTTGAGTTCAAAGCTGATCTAAACTTCTGATTTAAGTTAAAAAGTTGTTCTTGCATGATTTTGCATGATTATGTGAGTTAATCTTCTTTGATTTCTTGTTGACTCAAAAATCAACCTGAGTTTATCAAGAGTGATTTATGGCTTTTCTCTTGCACCTCCAAAGCCCTCAACTTCTATAAAATCAATGCTCAACTCTTCTAAAAGGATCCACAAAATTGCATCATCACGCTGGTGAATTGGTGATCAAAGAATCTATCTTTGCAAATCAAAGTTGTTGTGAGATTTTCATTGTTTTGAGCATTCATATCATTTAGCATATCAATTCTTAGATTAATTGCATATCATCTCAGTTTTTCATATAGAATAGATTCATACAGTTTCCTTCATCTCATTGCATAGAAAATACAAAAATATATATTAAATCTGCATTCATATAGTTTTTCAATTCTTTGCATTCAAATCCTTCATTTAGGTGTTGCATTGTCACTGATCTCGATTCCAATCTGAGAACATCATACTCGCACCTATTAGAAGGCAGTAAATCACCTAGTTAGCATAGTTTCAATTACTTGCAGATTTTGGTTTTTGCTAACCTCTAATGTTTTACTAAAGTGTTGTGTCTACAGCTAAGTACAAAATTCACACACACATTTCTGGTGTCCATCGTGGGGGCCTAAAATGGGTTTCCCTTCTATTCTATCAATCTTCTATCATTTCTCTATCAAAACTCTGCTACTGCTAACTATTCTAGTGTTTTTGAAGTAGTTTTTGAGGTTAAGGGTTTCAAGTTTTTTTTTAGATTTGGTATTTTTGTCTGTACTTCTGTACATCTCTATGTAGATTCTTGGGTGAGATTTTTCATCATGCTACATGAAGTTTTTCTGGTTTTAGCACTTCCTCACGTGAGACTTCATTTTTGTCACACGAGACCGTACTTCCTCGCATGAGATTTTATCCTTCGTCATGCAAGACCATACTTCCTCATGTTGGACCATATCTTGACTTGTGCAATATTTTTCTATAGACACATAGAATTTTCAAATTTGTGCTTTTAGATTATTGATTTCTAACGCTTACTATTTGTTGTTGATTTGTCTTGATTTTTTACTTTCATATGTGTGCTAAATTCTGGATTGCAGAGTGTTGGAACTAAGGTATTCTTCTCAAGCTAATAATATTTCAATTTGGATTAAAATAAACTCTCACATGTTGACCAAGCTTGTGTGACTTTTCTTGCTTTCATATCACAAACTTCATTTTGGGCTATAAAAACAAAGATAGATTTGCTTTCTGCATATCCATTACACATAGTAAATAGGCCCTACGAACACTATTTGCGGATGATCTTGAGAGACTAAGCTTCTTTCACTTATTTATTCATGTGAAGATCTTCTTGATGAAGGATCCCCTTGTAGGTAGGGAGGTTACCAAGAGCATCTCATGTTCTACTAGATTTGTGCATCTTCAACTTTTGATTGATATATTCTCTCTCTAAAGAGGTTGATAGATCATAAGCGGTTGACATCATATATCTTTGTGAGATAATCTTGGTCTTAGCGTGTCAGATTAATCTGTCTGCTTTGTTTTGGTTAAAAGTGAAAAGGCTAGAGGACTATGCTCTACTCCCTTTTTGGGTAGTATCAAAAACTTAGATCCTTGAATCTAGAACCAGTCCCCATGTGGTATATTTTGTGAGTCACCTTTAGAGAGGGTTAACCATAGTGGACATTTCCTTAATTGGGTCAACCATGTGGATGAAACCTCAAGCGGTAATAGCCATTTTTACTGTGGTAGTAGTAGCCACTATATAAATGTCCTTGTGGAGAAAATCTTCACAGGTGTGGTCTCTTGTTGGGCTGTCAGATCTCCCTAGTAGCTCCTGATTGATTAATTTCTTGGACTATGTCAAAACCCCAGTATGCCTAGATTGGAGTTCGCCCTCTTGAGATCACAAAACTTACAGAGTTAGACCGTTACTGCAAACCTTAGTCAGGCCAAATTTTTCATTTTCTAGGAATATGTGTGTTATTGAAATTTTTTTTGGAACATACACAAGTAGTATTTCTAGGGATTAGCACAATAAGTCACTATTGCTTGTTCAAGTGCAAGGTTGCTTTTGCCCTTGCTCATTGTTTTCAAATGATTTCTTGCTTCCCTTGCTTACTATTTTGAGTGCTTGATATCTACTTGGTTACTTGAAACAAACTGTTACATGGATCTTCAAAATTTGCATAACAATCTAATACTAAAACATTGAAAAATTGCAAAATCTGAGCAAAAATCCTTTTTTGGAGTGAGAACTAAATATTCTGTTAGAGAATAGCCAGCACTGTGTCTCAAAATCTATGCCTCAAAAATTGTTTCTAAACTGTCAAACTGTGTCCATTTATCATGAAATTTCACTTTCTAAGCATTCCTTCATGCGAGACATCACATTCTCACGTACAGCCTGGTATTTCCTCATGTGAAATAGCATTCTCTTGCATGAACCTATCCTGAAATTTTCAAAATAGAGAGCTTATTACTACCAGTTGGTCAACTATTCCATCAGATCTAATTTTTCTCTGGGGTCTATATGCCTAATTTCCTATTGCACACTATCTGAAACTGCATGTCTAGAGTTGAGAAACAAATCCTAGAATCTGTCAAAGAAATCATTGTGTCGGAAATAGATTAGAGCTTATAAAAAAAAATCCTTTCATTTTTCTAAAGTGGTCTCTTGATTATGATTTAGCCTTCTGATTTATTGATTTGAGTCTTTTTCATCTTGTGTCAAAACCTTGTCAAAATTATCTTCAAAATTCAATCTTTTTACTAAACGGCTAAGTGTTGTAAGCTCATGCCTGCCATCTGTTGGGTGTCTACCCACACTACTATGGCACATTATCCTTCATTTACATCTGATCTAATCTTTAATCAACTCAATCTTAACAAGGTTGCATCATTTGATCTTCTTGAATCAATTCATTCTTTAGTTTTCTACATCTTATTCTTTTGCTTCACCCAAGGTTAATGGTGGAAACTAGAGCTTCGTCACACAAGAAATCTAGAGAAATGTCCCATACAATACCTTTGAATACTCTCTAGGCTCCAAATTTTGAGAAACTCTATAATTCTGGTCTTTACGAAGATAAGGGTCTTGGCAACTTTTGATTGAAAACTAGTTACATACCCCCTCCATCAACTCACGGAGGTAATAAAAAAACTCCACCTCAATCTAATCCAAGGAGCCCTAAAACTTCTAACATGTCTCATGAAGGGACACATCATGGGTCCCAAGGACATCAATCTCAACATGGTATGGATCAAGAACCTACACCTTCTGAAATTGCCCAATATCAAAATGATGATAACTTCAAAAGAATGATGAAACATTTCTTGAAGGAAGATAGAGAAGCATAGTTTCTAGAGTTATCTCATCAAGGAGCTAAACTTCCTCCCAACTTTAATGTTGAAGATATCATCATGCATGAGGAAGAAAATCCTATCATGGCTATGATGAAATAGATGCATGTCATGCAAGTCAAACTTAACAAACTTGAAAAAGAAAAGGAACATAAGGAGTTCTCCATGGAAGCTCTATGCCCTTTTCCATTCGATAAAGACTTGTACATACCACCATTCCCTAAAAAAGTGGAAATTCCTAAGTATGATAAGTATGATGGAAGCTTTGATCCTCAAGATCATGTCAGGGAATTTTGTACTCAATCCATGGAGTTCATGCACGAACCAACTTACTTAATGCATCTTTTCTCTCAATCTCTGGGAGGTTCAGCCATTCATTGGTTCTCAAAAATGCCTCCAACTATCAAAACTTTTGAGGAGTTAATCAAACTATTCTATCAGCAATACTCCTACAATATTCAACATCTAGTCACCATGATCAACATCTGCAATCTGAAAAAATATCCAGGTGAACCATTCCTGACATTTCTCAAGAGATGGAGGAAGAAATTTTCTCTATATGCTAGACCCATTCCAGAAACTGAGAAGCTGGAAATCTTCACCACCAATCTTGTTCCAGAACTCAACTACCACTTGCAAATGCAAAATCATACATCCTTTGATAAGATGGTAGAAAATGCAATCAAAATTGAGAAAGTAATTGTGCAAAAAGGAGACATATCTCTTCAAAAGGACAAGTATGAATCTGGATCTAGCTCTAAGGAAAAAGGTAAAAACTGGAACAAGAATAAAGGCATTGTCACTGATGGCATTGTTGATAATATCTATGCCCCATCTAAGGCACCTACTTTCAATCTCACTATTGGCACCCAAGCCATCAAAGCTTCTGACACTAAAACATATGAATCTAATAAAAATTCATCTGATTATAGACCTTGGGCTATAGATCCTAATCAAAAATTCACTCCTCTTGGAGAGTCCTTGGAATCTACCATGAAAACTCTATTGGCAAAAAAAATCATCTACTTGCCTAAGATGAAAGTCTTTGCTCCTGAACCTAAACCGAAATGGTGGAGGGAGAATGACTTTTGTGAATTCCATCGCAAAAAGGGTCATAAGAATAATAACTACATTCACTTGAAACACATCATACAAGAAAAAATTGATAAGGGAGACATCACGATTAACAATCATAAGAGAAATAATGATCATACAACATTCACAGAACCATTTCCTAAACATGGTAAAGAAGATTCTTCTTCTTAGCCTAATATGGGTGCTAAAGTCAATTATGCCTACTCTGGAAACAATGTTGTCATCAATATGGTTGAACCATGCCTATCTGAGCATTGCAATGTCATCACAATTATAAGAAAAGATAGAGAAAATCAATCATCTAATGCAGTTACTCGATCACAAGCTCAAGAACACCTACAAGGACAAATATGAGATTCATCCAATGTCCCTAAGGTGCCTTTCAATCTTTCTTCTGCTATCTAGTACACAAATGCAAAAATCTCCATGTTTGAGTTGCTTCAGATATCTCCAACTCATAGAGCCATTCTAGACAAAGCTCTTCTTGGATCCAATGTTCCTGAAACCCTTGATTTAGATAGATTCTAGACTATGGTTGGTCATCTTACGTCTCCACAATACATTTCCTTTTCAAAGGAAGATGATAACTCCTTGAGTCATCCACATAACCAGCCCTTGCATATTGAAGTCTTGATCCAAAACCATCGTGTCAAACGTGTGTTGATAGATGGGGGCATTGGCTTAAACATTTGTTATTTCAGCTTGATTACATAATTGGGATTTTTAGAAATGGCCATTGATCCTAGAAAGAAGATAACTATCAAAGAATATGATGAGCAAGAAAGATCTTCTAATGGAACAATTGTCTTACCTATCAGAGCAGGTCTTGTCATCAGAGATACTATATGTCAAGTTCTTGATCTACCTTTGGCTTACAATATTCTTCTAGGGAGACCTTGGATACATGAGATGAAAGCTATTCCTTCTACATATCATCAATGTTTGAAATTTCCTTATGAAGGCATATAGGTGATGATTCCAGCTGATCTATATACAACTTGCAACACATTGAAAGAGAGTGTTGATAAACTTGTTCCTAATAATAGAGAATCTTCCACTAAGCAAACAGATGTAGCTTCAACATCCAAGATGGAAGACATTTCTAAAGAGGTTAAGATCAAAGAAAATGGTATGGGAGAATATACTATAGAGCTAGTATATCTTTGACATCTCTTCCTATCTCACCTAAGTCCTATGGGAAAACTCTAAAATAGTCCAAACTTGAGTGTAAAGAACCTCTTGAGGCATATAAAGGAAATTTTGTTGCAGAACAAGTATCTAAATAGTTGTTTGAAGAGGATGAAGTTGTGCTCACATGGCTATACAAAGATGAACCTAAATCTCAAGTTGGTCAAAAATGTGATGCTAAAATACCGAATATCCCTTCTAAGTCATATGGCCTAGGACACAAATTGATCACAAAAATGGGATATACTGGAAAAGGACCTCTAGGACGATAGGGTAAAGGTCTTCTATCACATCTTGACCATCATGGCCGAGAAAACAAGAATACAATAGGTCTAGGATACATGAAGAAACCTTTCTTTCTTAGCAAGAACTCCCCGCATGTATTAGAACAAATTGAGCCTTCTGTAGCAAATCAGCTAAAGGGGGAAATAATTGAACAATCTGATAGTGATGATTTAGACACCACTGATGAGCTCATTTCTTATGAGCATTTTCTTAAAGAAATAAAAGACCTCCTTGAAGCTGAAGATGATCCAATAAAAATAATTAATGTAGTAGAAACACAAGAACCTACTATAGAGCAAGAGATAGTTGCAACACAAGAACTAGCTAATCTCAAAGATAATCAAATAGACAAAGAGGAAGGTGGTAGTTATTTTGAGATAGATTCCCATGAGTATGAATTCAAATTAGAATCTGAGGGAAACCCTTATTGGGGTATTCATCCTGACTTTACTCATGTTCTTGGATTTCCTAGAGGTCTAGATGAAGAAACAAAAGATGAATCTAATGATTATGAATGGGGAGCCATTCTAGAGGAAGATGAAATTATTATAGAGAAACACGTTGATGTTATTCGCCAATATGCACCTAAACCCAATGTAAGTCTAGAGCGAAATGATGAACTTATCGAGTCTGGTCCACCGATGGCTGAAGTGGATTTCCACAATGACATTGAGCCTATTCATGAATTGAATGTCTTAAGTTGTAATATCACCTTTGAACTCGAGCATCAGGCTAGGACCAATGATGATAGATCCATATCTGTAAACAATCTTTCCCAATATTTCACCACTTTGACTATCTAATGCCCTGACCTTCTTGACCTAACATCCACAAACTTGAACCAAGGTATTTATACCTTTCCCAATGACTTCTGAGGGTGAAAACCACTTTGTGGCAGTCTCAAAACCTACAAAAGTAAAAATAAAAGATGTATCCAAAGGTGAAAACCTCTTTGAGGTGCCTAAGGATGAGATATTTGATGTCCTTTTGAGTCATTTATAGGATAGATCTCCAGTTCTAATTGAGCCCACTCAATCTATCAACTTGGGAACAATAGAGGAACCATAGTTGATTCATGTAGCACAATCTTTATTAGAAGAAGAGAAGAAAAAACTTACAATATTCCTAACAAAAAAGAAGATCAACTTTGCATGGAAGTATTCAGATATACCAGGATTGGATCTTGATCTTATAATGCACCATTTATCTATAGCTCCAAACATTAAACTTGTTAAATAGAAATTGAGAAAGATGCATCCACATGTTGCACTCTTGGTAAAAGCTGAATTAGAGAAGCTACTGAAACTCGGATTCATCCGTGTTATTGACTATGCTAAATGGATCTCTAATATTGTACCTATTTCCAAACTAGACAAATCTATAAGAGTATGCATAGATTTCAGAGATGTAAACAAGGCATGCCCTAAGGATGATTTTCCATTACCTAACATTGATATGATAGTGGAGATGACTGTGGGCTTTGAGATGTATCCTTTAATGGATGGATTTTCTAGATATAATCAAATCAAAATTGCTCCAGAAGATCAAGAGAAAACAACTTTTACATGTGCATGGGGTACCTTCTATTGGAATGTCATGCCATTTGGGCTTAAGAATGCTAGTGCTACATATCAAAGAGCTATGACATCTATTTTTCACGACATGATGCATTGAACTATGGAGGATTATGTTGATGATAATTTAGAAAAATCTATGATTAGAGCTAAACATATAAATGACTTGAGCAAGATAATAGATAGAATGGAAAAATTTAGTATCAGACTAAATCCTAAGAAGTGTGCTTTTGGTGTCACTTCTAGAAAACTCTTAGGATACATAGTTTCAAAGAAAGGCATTGAAGTAGTTCCAGCTAAAGTCAAGGCTATAATGGAGATGCAACCCCCAAAGAATACTAGTCAAATGAGGACATTACAAGGGAGAGTTCAATCTATCAGATGCTTCATATCTGAGCTAGTAGACATATAACAACCTTTTACAAAGACATTACATAAAGGTGTGACCTTTGCATGGAGCAAGGAATGTGAAAAGAACTTTAATCATATCAAGAAATATCTATCAAATCCTCCTATCTTCATGTCTCCCATTCAGGGGAAGCCTTTGATCTTATATGTCTCCTCTATAGATACATCACTGGGGGCATTGCTTGCACAACATGATGAGAACAAGAAGGAAAAAGCTATATACTATATCAATAGAACATTGGTGGCATACGAAAAGAACTATTCAATGATTGAGAAAGCTTGTCTAGCTATGATCTTTGCATCATAGAAACTGAGACATTATATGTTGGCTCATACTACACATTTAGTAACTAAGATTGATCCACTAAAGTACCTACTAAGCAAAGCTTCCCTCATGGGTAGATTAGCTAAATGGGTCATGCTCTTAAGTGAATTTGACATTGAATATGTTGAAAGAAAAGCTATAAAAGGATAGGTTATTTTTGATCAATTAGAAGATGCACCTTTATTTGATGATACACCAATGGAAATGGAATTCCCAGATTCCTCTATCATGAATCTTTCTTCTAGAGAATGGCAGTTATTCTTTGATGGCTCCTATACACAGAATAGATCTAGAGCAGGCGTATTGTTCATAACTCCTCAAGGATACTCAATCCCAAAAGCATTTAGAATCAAGTTTCCATCCACAAACAATATTGTTGAATATGAAGCCCTTCTTAATGGAAATTGAGTGGAGAGTAATAGAATTACACATTCATGGAGACTCATAACTTGTTATCCATCAAGTCAATGATGTGTACCAAATGAAAGATGAAAAGTTCATTCCATACAAAAGAATGGTAGATGATCTAAAGAAATATTTCATATCTATCACATTTGACCAAATTCCTAGAACAAAGAATAAGGTTGCCAATGTAATGGCAATGCTATTGATCTGATTTATGAAACCAAATTACAATACCTGGTGTGATACCTATAATATTGTAGAATTCAATACAAAAATTGAGAACAAGATTGCAAACCAAAAATTGATCCATTCTATTCAAATATTTGAGTTTATACAAGTCTGATGGATCCCAAGGGTCATCAAAATCCCTTGGAAATGAAATGAAGAGCCATCATAATATTTATTACAAATAAACTATTCAAACTATCAAAAATTATCAAAAAAACTATATATAAAAATTAGGTCTATTTGGAGAAGGCATAACTTTCTAGTCCTAGCTCTGATTTGCAAACCGTTTGATGCATTGGAAAGGTATTCAAAAGAGTTAGAGTCAAATTTTAGCACCATATTTTCCCAGAAATGCACCGAAGACCCTAAAAAATGCATTTTACTAAAACATAGTAAAATTTGAAAAATTAGAGTTTAGTTTTTTTCCAATTTAATCCTGAGCATTCCTCCCCCCTTGAGAGGCAATGGACCCCATTGCACTAATCTGCTACAATAGATGAGGAAATTGTTCTTCAATTTGTTCCTTAGTAAACCACTTGCCTTGATGAGAATGTTGGCCAGCTCGAACCACTCGATACAGAGGAATGTTCTGATTTCTCAAAGTCTTTAAAATGACTTTAGTAACATGGTCACACTGAACTGGAATAGTAGTAGATGGATTTAACTCTGTAGCTTGAATGTATTTAGTAGCTTGGGAAATATCCAACAAAGGAGGAAAATAGGGTCTCAACAATTCTACATTGAAAACTGGATGCAGTCCCAAAAATGATGGCAAATTAAGTTCAGAAGCATTCTCACCAACTTGTTTCACAATAGTATATGGACCATAACAAAGAGGATGAAGCTTCCTATTTGGTCCATGGAGGTTCCTTTTTTGAAGATGTAACCATACCTTGTCACCAATCTAAAACTTATGAGGAGTTCTATGTTTATCATGCCTTTCCTTATACTTCTGATTACTCTGCTCCAAGATCTCATGAACTTGTTGTTGGAGGTGTCTATTGTTATCAATGAATTTTTCTACTTTATCTACCTCCTTGTGACCAATCAATGGACTATTAGATTGTGGAGATGGTATTGCTACATCCATAGGTGCCAATGGTTGGTACCCAAGAGAAACCTCAAATGGACTATGCCCTGTAGTACTATAGAGTGCATGGTTGTAGCTGTGTTGCACATAGGGTAAGCTTTCATCCCATGTGCGAGGATGTTTGGAATGATACATCCATAAAATATGAATAATCATTCGATTCACCACTTTTTTCTACCCATCTATTTGGGGATGGAATATTGTGGACTTTGTCAACTTGGTGTCCAATTTAGCCCATAGTGCAGACCAAAATTTGTTGATGAACCTGCTATTCCTATCAGAAATAATAGTTTTTGGCAAACCAAAATGAACCTAAACATGTTCAAAAAATAGCTTGGCAGTATCTTCTACAGAAATCATCTTTTTACATGCCACCATCATAGCCATTTTAGAAAACCTATCTACCACAACATATACAAAATCATGCCCATGCCTGGTAGTTGGAAGTCCAGACATAAAATCCATTGAAATAGATTGCCATGGCTTATCAAGAATAGGTAATGGTAAGTATAAACCCAACTTATGGTTTGCTAGCTTTGCAATTGCATAGGTTGCACAAGCTTATATATGTGAAATGATATCCTGCTTCATTTTTTGCCAATAGAAATACTTTTGAAGGATAGCAGTAGTCTTACCAATACCAAAATGTCCTACAACATGACTGTAGTGATCTTCCCATATCATTTTCTTCTTTTTCTCGGTGGGTACACATATGTGACCATTATGGAAAAGCAACCCATCCTACAAGTGAAAATTAGGGATAGACTTTCCTTCTACCAAATTACCATAGATGTTAGCAAAATTAGGGTTAGTGCCATATAGTTGTTCCCAAGTTGATGATTGATGACCACATGAATCTAACACTATTGTCAAACCTACAATTGGAGGCCTACTCAAACAATCTGCCACCTTGTTACTGCTTCCTTTTTTATGATGAATGTTGAGGTGAAATTATTGTAGATAGGTTGACGACCATTGATGTCTATCATTTTGTAGCTTCCCTTGTGTTTGTAAGAATTGAAGTGGTTTATGGCCTATATGTATAATAGTTTCCTTTCCTAGTATATAGTGTTTCCATTGTTGGCAGGCCTGAACAATGGCATACAACTCCTTATCATAGGTGGGGTACCTACATACTATATCAAAAAAAATATCACTACGATAGGCAACAGGATGCCCATGTTGCATGAGTACCACACCAAGAGCATAATCGGATGCATCTATTTCTATCTCAAATGCTTGGTGTAGATCTAGAAGGACCAATACTGGTGCTGAACATAGTCATTTCTTTAACTCCTCAAATTCTTGTTGCTTTGCCTCTATCCACTAAAATTTTTCTTGTGCTCCACCCCTTAGTGATTGATTAAGAGGCCATGATATGTGTGAGAAAGCAAACACAAATTTGTGATAGAAGTTGGCTAAACCCAAGAAGCTGTGAAGCTCTGTGAAATTTTTAGGGGATGGCCAATCTTGGATTATTTGAATCTTTGCTAAATCAACATGAATACCCTCAGTATCAATGATATACCCTAAGTATTGAATACTCTGCATACCAAAAGAACACTTCTCAATGTTGGCATAAAGTTTGTGTTTTTGCAGTGTTGAAAGAACTTGTTCAAAATGCTGCAAATGCTCAAACCAAGTTCTGCTAAAGATGAGTATGTCATCCAAATAAAAAACCACAAAAGAATCAATGAATGGTCTAAGCACATCATTCATCAATCTCATAAATGTAGCTAGGGTATTTGTTAGGCCAAAAGGCATGACCAACCATTCAAACAAACCTTCCTTAGATTTAAATGCAGTCTTCCACACATCTGTTGGATCAATTGGTACTTGGTGGTATCCAAACTTCAAGTCAATTTTTGTAAATAAATTATCCCCCCTAAGTTGGTCCAGCAAATCATCAATTCAAGGGATTGGATATCTATTTTTAACATAGATTTTGTTTAATGCTCTATAATCAATACATAGCCTCCATGTCGAATCTTTCTTTTTAGCAAGGAAAATTGGACTTCCACAAGGTGAAGCACTTGGATGAATGTGTCCTTTCTTAATCAACTCCTGAATTTGTCTCTTAATCTCATCATTTTCCAAAACTGACCTTCTATATATTGGCTCATGTGGTAGTGTTGTGCCTGGGATTAAATCAATAGAGTGCTTCACTTGATAGTGTGTTGGTACTCCCACTAGTGGTTTAAACACACTATGATATTCTTTCAAAATTTTATGCATCTGATTTTGTTGATTGTTTTTTACCTTAGCATGTGTATTAAGAACAACTGACTTTGTTTGTTTAGGGTGAATCATGAGTAGAACAAAAGCTCCAATTTGAGCAATCAAGTGTTTATATTGTTTAGCACTAATTAAAGAAGTAGTTTGTGTTGGACATACCTCTGGTATTCGATACCTCTTCCCACCAAGCTTGATTGTAACACTACATGGCCTAGACTCATACACCCCATGCCTTTGATACATGTATGGTTGCCCCAGCAAGACATCACATGATGCAATTAGTTTCTGGATTCGATTGTGTAAGTTTTTTTAGCATCAATGTTTCAGATCACACTCCATGATCCATCATCAGGAATAGACATCACATACATCCAATGGTGCTACATGACATATCACTTCATCCTTGAAAGGCTTGATTAAATATGGCAAATGACACTGTTGATTTATTTGAATATTTTTTCCCTCATTTACCCATCCCATAGAGTATGGTTTTGGGTTCTTGTCACTTTCAGATTTAATCTTTTGACTTTCTCCCTAGAGATCAAATTATTTTGACTCCCACTGTCAACAATAAAATGCAGAGGCTTTCCATCAACCCACATCTGTGAATGAAAAAGTCTCTCTTCATCTTCACAGGGCAATACTTTAGTAGTTCAAACTACAACATATGGGTTTGCTTCTATGATGGAATCATTCTCCTCTTTCTCAAAATTATTTACTGGTGACGTTTCATGTTCAGCTCCCTCTGCTTGTATCTCTATCATCAAATTTTTAATACTTCGACAATCCTTTTTGTTATGGGTTGGGGACTTATGCATCTCACACCACATGCCTATGTCTATTTGTGTCTTTTTAGTAGACCACCATGTGTTCTTGGATGAATTTAAATGAGGTTCCTTGGTCATCTATTTTCCTACAAATTTATTGCCACCTTCAACCCTTGGCTTGTTGTTTGCAAAGTAGTCCCTCTTCCCTTTCTACTTGAATTTATCTTCAATTTTTGTAGCATATTTATATCCAGTTGCCAATGTATCAATATTCAAAAATTCCATCTTTGTTTGTATATACCTATGAATTTCACTCCGATATTTCAAAATTTGATGCTTCTCTGAATCCTCAATATCGATTTTTGCTGAAAGTGAATGGAATGTATTGGTGTAATCTTGAACAGACTGATCCCTCTTTTGTCGAAGAAGCTTCCACTCTATGTATTTTTGTTAATATACATCCTCTAGAAGGTAAGCTTCTTTTATGTATTCCACAAATTCTCCCCATGTGGGCTTCTTATCAAGAGAAATTTCAAAACCATCTTCAACAAATGATTCTCATTCTTTATTTGCGACTTTGGTTTCCCATGCTAATTTCACATGGGTTTCAGCTTTGAGGAGAGAAAATGTTATCTTTTCTACATTTGAGAAATTATTTACAGAAAAGTATCTATCCAACTTTGATAACCAGCTATCAACAGCTTTAGAATCAACCTTTCCTTCAAAATTTGGGATGTCAAAATTGACCTGCAAAATGAAAGGGGTATTTCCATGAAATGATGTTTCTAATTCAAAGGGTTTTTAATTCTTTAGGAGGCATGAAAATTGACTCATCATCTCCTCTCGTTGCTTATTTAAAGCTTCCTTGACCAACTTCTTAACATCATCATCTGACATCTTCGATCGTGTGCGTCTCAAAGGTGGGTATTTTGACAAATCTTGTCTATCCAATCCTAATCTTTGGTAGGAAGACATTGTGTAAATTGTCATAAAGGAGCGTTCCCACTCTGATACCACTAATCTGATTTATGAAACCAGAGTACAATACCTGGTGTGATACCTGCAGTATTGTAGAATTCAATATGAAAATTAAGAACAAGATTGCAAACCAAAAATTGATCCATTCTATTCTAATATTTGAGTTTATACAAGTCTGATGGATCCCAAGGGTCATCAAAATCCCTTGGAAATGAAATGAAGTTCCATCATAATATTTATTACAAATAAACTATTCAAACTATCAAAAATTATCAAAAAAACTATATATAAAAATTAGGTCTACTTGGAGAAGGCATAACTTTCTAGTCCTAGCTCTGATTTGTGAATCATTTGATGTGTTGGAAAGGTATTCAAAAGAGCTAGAGTAAAATTTCAAAAAGGACAACTTTTAGTTGGCATTTCTGCACACCATTTTTGTCCAAAAATGCACCGAAGACCCTAAAAAATGCATTTTACTAAAACATAGTAAAATTTGAAAAATTAGATTTATTTTTTTTCCAATTTAATCTTGAGTAGCTATCTACTTTATTGCAGTAGCCTAAACATGAGCTATGCTATGAGTTCCTAGTAGAAGCACTATCTTATCCTGCATATAACTCCCCTAATACCCGTATGATCTGCACTGTTGTAGGTCATGATTCCTCCCACTATAAAAACCTAATCTCCTATCTCAAAGACCAAATCATTCCCAATACCTTTAACCATCATGAAAAGAGATACCTTATCCGTAATGCCTCCTGATATGTCATCATTGGTCATGATCTATACAAATGAGGTCTAGATGGTACACTACTTAGCTGTTTATAAGAACCGTAAGAGTCTCAACGTGCGTTAGAGGAAGTCCATGATGGTATTTGTGGGTCACACTTGAATGGTTTAACACTAGCCCAAAAAGTTATTAGGGCTGGGTACTATTGCCCTAAAATGGAGAAAGATTCAATCAAGTTTGCTAAGAACTATCAAAATTATCAAGTACATGGTAACAAAATCCATGCACCATGGAGAGATCTAATTCCCTTCACAACACAATTGCATTTTCACCAATGGGCATTTGATCTTATAGGAGCCATACATCCTCATTCTTCTAATGGACATACCCATATTATTATAGCTACAGACTATTTCAAAAAATGGGTAGAAGCAGTCCCTTTAACACAAGCAACTGAAAAAAAAATATCTATGCTCATCTTGAACTACATCATATGTCAGTATGGTATTCCCCATTCTATAGTCATAGACAATGGAGGACAATTCAAAAAAAAAGACCTAGATGATTTATGTGCTAAATTCAAGATTACACAACATTGGTCATCTATCTACTATCCTTAAGGGAATGGACAAGCAGAGGCTTCAAACAAGAATCTATTGAAAATCTTGCATCGTACACTTAATAAAATAGGAAGAGACTAGCATCTCATGATCAATCCATCTCTCTAGGCCTATAGAACAAGTATCAAAATGCCTACTAGGGATACACCTTTCTCTTTAGTTTATGGGTCTGAAGTAGTACTGCCTATTGAGGTTGAAATCCCATCACTAAGAATCAGAATGCATGGTCTAGTAACTGATGATGACTACAAAATGTCTAGGTTGCAAGAACTTGAACTACTAGAAGAGTGTAAACAAGTAGCGTATGATCATCTTAGAGTATATCAGAAGACAATGACTAGAGGCTACAACAAGAAAGTCAAACATAGAGAATTTCAGGTTGGCGATCTAGTCTTGAGAGAGAATCCTAAAAATCAATCTCATAGAGAGCATAAGGGGAAGTTTGAACCCAACTAGCTGGGTCCCTTTGTTATCATGACTACTTTGGCTTTGGTGCCTATCAACTCTCAATGACTAAAGGAGAATAGCTCTGAGAACCAATCAACATTCTCTATTTGAAGAAATTCTATGTCTAAGGCATTCAGTTTATGGTAAAATGTCCTGAAAAAATCATAAAAATCTGAAAAAGTCCTAAAAATGAACATCTTGGTGAAAACCTAGCAATAGGCACCTTGATGATTCACAAAAACATTTAAAAAATACCAAAAATATCAAAAAATTTGAAAAAATGAAAAATACAAAAAAATGAGGAAAAGAAAAAGTGCCTTGGTGAAAACCTGGAAACAGGCGCCTTGGTAGCAAAAATAGAATCTCTGCCAAGATGGTGAAAACTGGGAAAATGGGCACCACTTGTTCAAAGTGCTCCATCTATCAACACAATCTTGGTCTTTCCTTTCTTTCAGTCTTTCTTTACTTTGTACATATCTCTTGGTTTGTTCCCACATATCCTATTTTCAATAAGTCGGTCTGTACCCCAATCAGCTCAAGCGTCTGTATCCTACCAATGCTTAACACTTGGGGGAAATCAATGTCATATCCTATGGCCTCCAGTACATCTTAGATGAGTCATATCTAGTCAGAGTCCTTTGAAGCTTCATCCAAGTCAATCAATTAGTCTCCCCTCTAGAAAGGATTTTGCATCTACAACAATGCAATCAAACTCAAACTGAAAACAATCTATGCTTTTCAATGCTTTTCTCTCCTTGTATGCTTATTGATTCGCATTGATATTTTTGCATATTTTGTCCCTTCAAGATCTTCAATGATGTCCTTTATAGGATTTAGAGAGTGATGATTGGGGACATAATCTTTTCTTTGTCTTCTGCTTGTATGTGAAAATCTAACAACTTTGGAAATTCTGGATTGAAATGGTGTCCGTTTGTAAGAGCCTCTATCTCAAATTGGATGGCCATGAGTACCTCGACCATTGATACCCAAAAAATTCAAAGAATTTTGATCTAACTATTTTCTTTTTGAGTGAGTTCTTTCTCCTACTATGAAACGTGATCTAACCTAAGGATGTGAATGATAAAGGGTCACTACGGGTAATTCACATTGGATTTAGAATGATCTCTTGACTGTTTGATGTGTTTATAATCCAAGGCATATTCTGGTCATCATGACGTCTATGTTCTGATGCTTATACAAATTTCTATATCAAAATGGACATGATATTCAGGGCATCCTAGCATTTGTGCCTTGGTGCTTATATCTAATCCGACATTCCAAAAATAAAATCAATATTCATATGTCCATGGTTTCCTAACCAGTGGGTGTTGTATCGATTCTTGCGCATACAAATCGATATTCATATGTCTATGGTTTCATAGCTAGTGGACATTGTATTGATTTATCTGGTTACCTAAAAGTTCAATGATGACAACAAATCAACACATGATCAGTGACTAGGTCCTAGGTCCTAGGTTTGCATTCCATTTTTCACTTTGGATGATCTCACAAATTGCTTGAACACTTGAATGATTCTTCAAAAACAAAAATGCTAAACATGACACAAGGATTGAGCATTATATGAAGGTCCCTCCAATGAAACAGCAAGTAGAATCCTTTTTCAGGATCAAAATCAAAGTTTGAGATCATTCATATTATTGACTGCTTGCACAATCGACCTTCAATCATCACAAAAATCTAGAATTCAACTTAACTGATTATCTTACATCAAACTATTGAAATTTCAACTTGGTCAACTATGGTCAACTCATGGTCAAACCTAGTCAAACTTGGTCTCCAGGACCTTTAAACGATGTAGATTGCATTCTCAAATGTGTACAACCACTTCTTAAATCAATTAACATGCTTCCCAACCATTCAACGCTGACTTTTCTTGTCAAATTTCAATTTTAATCCCGAAGGGGGCATTGTATTACACATCAATCAATCTATAAATCAATCTTTCCTCAGTGATCAAGATAATAACCACGTCTACTTACTGATTCATCTAAAGTCCTCATCGCTTGGGGAAAATCTATCATCATTTGGAGCATGCCAGATTCATCGAGATCCATAGCAATCTGGTATCCTAATCGATCTTGTAAACTGTATCAATTTTTCGTAAACATAGGTTCATTAGTGTTATTTCCTTGGTTCTTCATAACTGATGGGTTTAGGATGTGATACCAATATAATTCATACAATGACATTTAGGTCTAGAATTGATCACTCACTTCTTCGCAATCATAAGGTTCAGAATCAAGCATTTTGGCACTTTTTCGTAATCACCGGTTCATTGTTGATATAGCTAACATCATCTTGATTCCTGGTCATTTTGGGCCTGGGTCGGTATCTCTTTTTCCAATCTTTCAATCAGTTTATGTCTTGAAATCAGTTAATCTTTCATCTTTCAAATTAGTTTCATACATATATCAAACACATACTATTCTTTGAATCACTACGCTTTGCATAGTGATTCAAAGAGGGGAAAAATGTAATACCCCAAAAATGGGCTATAGGTTCATTAACCTCCTACATCTTCAAATCGAATGAAATCGACATTAAAGTCCTAACCTAAGGCACATCTGAACATTATCAAATTTAATTAATTTTATCCTAAATTTTGCATCGGGGAATATTCCTAGCAATATTCCTATTTATCCTAATTATCTTAATTTAATAATTATTTGGTGATAAATTTTATTTATCCTAAAGTTTGATTAATTGAATATTCTGAATATTTAATTAATTAGATTTAATACTGCCACTTAATTGTTTAATTACATTTAATTATAATTATTCCTAAATTGTATTATTTAATTTTGACAATAAATCAAAAATCTTATGACTAATTTCCTATTTAATTGATTAATGTCACTTGTCAATATTTAATAATATAGTTTTTGAATAAAGTTTGATTTAATAATTGATTAACCCATAAATCAATTGTTTTAATTTAAAAAATCAGTTAAGTTGAGGATAAACCACTTTATTTATTTAATTAATTCATCATTAATTGTGCACATTCAAAGAGCAGTTAAACTCAAAATCAGGAAATCAATGCAAGTTGTTAACTTTTGGAAACTCAACATTCTATTTTGAGTTCAAAGCTAATCTAAACTTCTTATTTGAGTTAAAAAGTTGTTCTTGCATGATTTTGCATGATTATGTGAGTTAATCTTCTCTGATTTCTTGTTGACTCAAAAATCAACTTGAGTTTTTCAAGAGTGATTTATGGCTTTTCTCTTGCACCTCCAAAGCCCTAGATTTCTATAAAATCAAGGCTCGGCTCTTCTAAAAGGATCCACGAAATTGCATCCTCACACTGGCGAATTGGTGATCGAAGAATCTATCTTTGCAAATCAAAGTTGTTGTGAGTTTTTCATTGTTTTGAGCATTCATATCATTTAGCATATCAATTCTTAGATTAATTGCATATCTCTCAATTTTTCATATAGAATAGATTGATATAGTTTCCTTCATCTTATTGCATAGAAAATACAAAAATATAGATTAAATTTGCATTCATATAGTTTTTCAATTCTTTGCATTCAAATCCTTCGTTTAGGTGTTACATTGTCACTTATCTCGATTCCAATCTGAGAACATCATACTCGCACCTACTAGAAGGTAGTAAATCACCTGGTTAGCATAGTTTCAATTACTTGCAGATTTTGGTTTTTGCTAACCTCTAATGTTTTACTGAAGTGTTGTGTCTACAACTAGTTACAAAATTCACACACACATACACTGAGTTCCGTTTGGGACTCAGGGTTAGCTATTAAGATCTTCCATCATATTATGGTTAGGGGAACAATAGGGTTGTAGACCATGATTACTATAATAGGGCCAATCAAGTTGTACAGCCTCATCGACAGCTAGTTGGGCATAGGACTTTGGCAGTGACACTAGTGATGGCTTCTACTCCAGATAGAGTCATTATTGGTTCTCAGAGGGGAGTAGTAGAAAGTATAGGATAGATTGCTTCTGTAGCCACATCCATAACTTTAGACTTAGTGGGAAAATACATTTTAACTAGATCAAGTAGAACTAGATCATCTTTTGAGGCTTTGTCTAGTACTACTATAGGTGTGACTAATGAGACATATAGAGCTATAGGTATTCCTATACCTGGAGAGATACGAGCACTTTTGGGTCATCATAGTCATTTAGATATGGCCCTTTACTTTATGGAGGATCTCGTGTAGGGCTATTCTTTTATTGTTGACCTATAGAGGATCCCAATACATTTAGTCAAGGATGTCATCACACTTGGATGGGGTCATGTAGTTCCACTGACATAAAATGCACCATCTAGTCAGGCATAGCATAGTGGAGAGCACTTGGCACCCATAGATCACTCTACAGCTACAAAACTAGGTATACAGGTTGGAGATGTACACATCACCACTGAGGGCCTAGACACATTTGATGAGCAATTGCTTGGGTTGGGTCAGGTGGACATTGGCATTGATGTTGGATCATTTATGCATATGTTATTGCATCCTGATGGTTCAAGCTCAACATCACTCCTCTCCTAGCTAGTGTCACCTCTACACTCCTCATTACTAGACAGGTTTAGGATTGAAGGTGGTGTGGGTGATGCAATTTTAGTTGATGATATGATGGTGTAGCATGCTAATGATCCTCCTGCTCCTGAGACCCAGGTATATAAAGTTTTTTTTTCTCTTTTCTTAGGAGTTTTAGGGAACAATTAAGTGTAGATGTCTGTATTGATGTTTGTTCAATGTGTAATATTTTGTAGGCACAGTTAGTAGAGCATGTTACCTCTAGTGTGGGCTCAGAGAATCTTCATATGAGAGATCCATTTGATGTGACACCTACTAGTGGTCAGGTAAGTTTTAGATATATGTATGTTTAAGCATGCATTTGTACACATGTATTTATATATTTCAAATATTTTACGTAATACATACTATGCACATGTATATAACCAACTGTTGTACTAAATTTTGAGGGGTTAGTTGCTACTTCACAGCTAGAGGATGCTTTTCATAGGAGAGATTCAACAAAAGTGACACCTAGTAGTGGTTAGGTAAGTTTTAAAAATATGTAAGTTTAAACATGCACTTATAATATTTTAATTATTTTAGATTATTATTATATATACATGTATTTATATTAGTAGATATTAGTTGCCACCTCATAGGTAGAGGATGCTTGTGGTAGTTGCTTAGAGGGTCTCTTTGTTTGCATGCACCAAATTAAGGGGAGGTCTTAAGGGGATCTAGAATTAATATCATAAAAAATAACTAGTTAATACATGTAAATAATGGACAATAACTATTCTAACTAATTCTATAAGTAACACATGTCATAAGCAATCTAACTAATTTCACCATTTTTTAGTGTCTTAAGGAGAGGTCTTAAGGGGAGGTCTTAAGGGGATCTAAAATTAATATCATAGAAAATAACAAGTTAATACATATAACTAATGGATGATAACTATTCTAACTAATTCTAGAACTAACACACATGTCATAAGTAATCTAACTAATTCCATCATTTTTTAGTGTCTGAATGGGATCTTTAACTAATAAGCAGTCTTAAGGGGATCTAGAATTAATATCATTAAAAAGAACTAGTTAATACATGTAACTAATAGACAATAACTATTCTAACTAATTCTAGAACTAACACATGTCATAAGTAATCTAACTATTTTCATCATTTTTTAGTATCTTAAGGGGATCTAGAAATCATAAGCATCATAAAAAAGTATCATAAAAATTATTGAATAATCAAAGCATATATAATATCTTTAACTAATATGCAATATATAAAAATAATTGAATAATCAAAGTATACATATAAAATTCTATATATTAAAATCATTGAACCATAAAATAGGTCCATCATATATCAACAAATTATAGTCCATAATATGTTTAAATATATATAAACAAAGTATAATGAAATTTAATCCAGAGATATCAAGTAGGTCCTAACACATGAAATAGGTATACATATTATACTTTTTAGACCAACTCAAGTGCTTTAGACCTTTCATGGAGAACATGTAATATTCTCTCATGATCCTCACTATCTAGTCTCCACTTACAATGTCCATGTTGAGATTTAACTGTATGGAGACAAATGGATGTGGCAACTACTAGGTGACTATATTGAAACACCTTATTTTCTGATTCGTAATCAACAAAGTGAATACCATGTTGAATTACTTTGATTTTCTTGAAATGTGGTCCCTCTAAAACAACTGAACCTACAGGTCACAAATTTTAACAATATATAAATTTAAACAAACTAAATTTGAAATTTGTTAAAAGGTTGAAATTTAAAATTTACAAATTGAGTTCAATATATTGATGTAAAAGATAGACAAACCTATGGGGAACAACATTCCATCACTTTCTTCAGGTTCAAGTAACTTCATCCTCTCTATAGTACAACACAGTAAATAATAACCAACTCCTTCTACATTTCCACGCTCAGCAATCACTGCAAAGACATCTCCTGTAGAGTAAATTTATATATACATGTGTGAGATCTTAAAATTTACTTAGTTCAAATCTATAGATCTATCTATCTATCTACACATGCAGCTCAATGTACCATATAATGTGAAATATATATACTTACCAATTTTGACCAATCTTGAGATATGACTGTAATTAGTAGAAATCAAAGGGACATCATTGAAGTTTTCATCTTCATCTCTATCAAATGTATCAATAATAACTAGTGGCACTAGATTCCATGCACCTACATATCCATGATCTTGATTGATACATTTGTCATAATTGTCAGCAATGCAGTGACAACAAAAGCATGAGTAGTCCCTAGTTTTCAACATCCAATTGCAACAATTCATACTCATAACTGAATGCAAAGATTGCATCCTTTCTATCCTATTGCAACCATGCATAATGTTTCTATCCACACTTGAAAAAATGCATATATAATACATTCTATAAATATAATTTGAATAAAAAATATATCATAAAAAATTTAAACACTTTCAAATAATTTAAAAATGTGTTCATACCTTTTATCCCCCATAATTTTCTATATGGCACCACCTGAGTCAATCCTGGTGACGTGTCATTATCATTTGGTGTGAAATGTGTCTTGCACCATTCAACCACATCATGTGCATTTTTTATATGAAATCTATTATAATTCATTTGATACTTTCATATAGAACATTTGATGTAAGCTTTGACACCATCATGTTCACCTTTTCCATGTCCACTCTCAAAGAAACTCCAGACATGTGGTATGTTTTCATTAAGATGATATCTACATAGTGCATAAAATGGTCTCGGTGATTTGAATTGTGCAAAACATCCATCTGACCAATCATAATTTTTATCAATTTTTATACCTCTTTCCTTCAAATTTGCAAAACACATCTTGAAGCAGTGTTCTACATAATGAATGTCATGCTCCCTATCATCACTTATATAAAAATGATATTCCTTCTTGATGAGCTATGCTTCAAATGTGCTCTAAATACCATCCAAATATAATTGTGTGTGTCTATAACACACATGTACCATAATAGTAATTTTCTTTGAAAAATAGTATTCTGACTAAATTGCCTTTTGATGAACAAAAGAATAATTTTCTCTAAAATCAACAACTGATAAAATAGTTCCAAGTGGGAAATTGTCTCTCAGTGTTTGAAATTGTTGTGCTTGCCACTTTCAAAAAAAGCATGATGAATGTAGGGTTGAATCAATTTTTTAAATTTTTCCATAAATACTTCAACATTTATCTCCTCTTCAACATATTCTAACCTTTTGGATTCTTTCCCAAATTTTGTTTCATTCTTTACATATTTGTAACTCTTGCAATTTACCATCTTTGTTACATCAATATTTTGATTTTTCAAAGGAAAAACAGACAAATCAGCACATGTTTGACATATTCCTTTTATGCAATTGATTTTTCCAGCTACAACATCTCTTTTGTCACATAAATGGATGAGGTGAACTCACTTTGTCTAGTAGGAGGAGCATTTTCAAAACCATAAGTGTCTTCTACAAACTTTTGAAAAACATGATAGTGGAGATCAAATTCAATATGATAATGACAACAACAAGTTTCAAACACTTTATTTGTATAATATGGCTTCAATCTTTCAAACAATGTTTGTGTTATACACTAAGTTTGCACCCTTGGTTCAAGCTGTCTTGGTCTTGATAACCTATTATAACTTTGGGATCATGTCATGCCTGACCCTATTTCATTCTGTTCCTAGTAGTAGTACTTTTGGATGTTGTTTCTGTTTTAAGTTAGGTTTGGGGAACTTAAACTCTATGGACAGTTGATTTACTCTGTTAGTATGTTTAGTTGGATTCTGTTCTGATTATTTTAAATATTGTACGTGTGTGGGTGTCAGTTGTCTATCATAAGGATCTAATTATATAATCTGATTACATTGTTGACTCATTATGAGTGTTTGGTTTCTTAGATTATAATGGTTTTCTGTTGTACCATTGTGATTACAAAGTAATGCTGTTATAAGTATTATTTACAAAAATTCTATTAATGCTTAATGTTGTTAGGAAATGAGCATTCATTTTGAGTGTTTGGTTAGTAGTGGATTCATTCGTTATTTTACTTGATCTTCTGACACTTATTCGGTTATAAGTTATAGTGACCTTGAGTTATGGAGATGTGGATAAGTTCTTCGAGTATGTTGGTATTATATGGGACTCTGTATTTAGAATTTGTTCTTTTTATAATATGTTAATGTTTCTATTGGTAATATGTTAGTGTTCAGTTAGTATTAATTCTTGTGTTATGTTTTTGAGTAAATATATATATATAATATATATATATATATTTATATATATACCATGTTAAAGATAGGCTATATGGGTTGCTTGGACATCTTCTTATATGAACAAGGGGTGGTCATGTTTTATTTATATATAAGTATATGCACCTAAGTGTGAATGATAATTCGCACTTAGGTACATATAAATTTAAATAAGGAATTTGTTTAGGTACGATCTCACCTTGTTCATAAAGGAAGATGCACGAGAATGGTGGTGAAGGTTTTATGAGTCAGCAATATCGGCAGTGGTTTGTTGGGGATTGCCGAGCTTTGGGTTTAGTGAGGTTTTGGGTGGCTATTATATTGGACACTTGTTGAATGGTATTAATTTCACATCTGACAGTCTTGCAAGTTGGTTAGTGTAGAGTTTGAAGTTGGTACTTCACTTGGGCTTACATCTGGCCAAGTGTGGGAGATTATTCTTGTCTGGCAAGGAGTAATTATTTTAGCTTGTCTCTGGTTTGAGTGTTTATCACCATTGATGTTGTGGTATCGGAGGAGGTTGCATGAGTAGGGTTTCTTATTTTCTGTTATGAGCAATGGCTATTTTGGTGGCTTCCAGTTTGGTCAGCACGAGGGAGTTTAGGGTCGTGGTCTGTTGTGGGTTGCACATATCATTCCCTTTCCACTACGACAGCATTGCTTCATTGTGTTGTATGTTCATGCTTTCAATCTTCTACTGGTTTGGGGGTTTCAATGAAGGACAGAGGTTAGATTCTTGTTTTAGAGCTCGATTGTTCAGGTCAGGGCCAGCAATCTTACCCTCTTATTTACTTTATGCACTTTCTTTATGGTTGAATCGACTGAAAATGTGTTTAAAAGGATTACGGGTTTTGGTGTATCATAATGGTTCTGTTGAAATGTAGTTTATGTTTCATGAATTCATGATTTTAAACTTAAGATGCTATAGTTTAGTTAACTAAGAACTTGTTGTGGAAACGAACATTTCTTTTGGGTTAGAATCCTCTGTTTTGCAGTTTCCTTACTTAAACTAGTTAGTATTAGCCGATAGTGAAAATATATGACTGTATTTTATTATGGGTTTACTTGGTTTAGATGTGAATCAGATGTTGGTAAAGTAGAATATAGATGCATTAAGGTTTTTTGATTAGTGATCGAGTTCGGCCGAGTTATAGTTGATAAAATGGTTTATCGGGTAGCTGATATGTTTGTTTTGGGGTTTTCTTTTTTATTTTCTTTATGGGAACATTTTCGTTGGGACTTTGATCAGTGATTTGATGGAATGATCTATTCGAGTGTGGATGCATATTATACTTTTCATTGGCAGCTTTCGGTGTTATCATTGTTCGATATCATGTCATATTGTTCTTGTCGCTTGCTTGAATTTAGTGTTGGGCAATGTAGTCGATTTTAGGAGTAATATGGTTGTCGAACCTAAGCATACATGTTAATATAATAGTGATGTTAGCTATTGAAAATTGGGAACAAGGTTTTTGTGGTCACTATACTTAACCCAAGTTATATGGTGTTAGTAAACCAATCACGGTATGCTGTTGTTCTATGTATGGGGGAAATGCAGGGTTGTTATGTTTGATATTTTGGGTATTCTTCGGTTGAAATGTATAGTTGTCGAGATGTTTGGGGATTACATTTTAATGTAGTTTAAGTTCGTGACTTTTTTGTTGCAATGTCATTCGTGAAATTCTTCATTTGGTTTAAAAGGCAGGGCAGTCGATCATATGTTATTGTCAACTTTTCAATGTGACCGGTGAATACTATGTATCGAATTGTTTGGTTAAAGTATTTCATTTCTTTATGGGATTGCAGTGTTTATTTTTATCACTGTTGTGACATGATGAGGCTTGGTCTTAGTTAAAAGTAAACATTTGAACTTTATTCTTCTTAAAACAGCAGGGAAAAGTCTTCATTTGTAAGTAACATTGTTAGTTTATTATTATTTAAGAATGTTATCATTAAACTGAAGCATGTCTTCGTATTCAGACAGTACGTGAATAGAAATCTCTGTTAGATACAAAGAGTTATTTGGAATTAAGTGGATTTCGTTATTTGATTATGTAGTGGACATTATTGTTTAAGCAATTTTGTGTTATGATAACATTTTGCAATGAAATATATAGTTGTGATGTGGTATAACATATTTGGTTATGGTACCAGCCTAACAATAATAGTTTGTAGCCTATTAGTGTTGTGAGCACAGGGTGATAGTTTAAAACCTATTAGTGTTAGACTCATAGATAACTTAAATATACATATTTGCATTAATTAGTTTGTGCTGAAAGTTATGGTACAATGCTGGTACTATCAAATGAGATTTTCATTATACACTGCTTTATGACAGTAGGATGAATAAAAGTTATGAAATGGAATTATGTTGGTGATTTGATTCATACTAGAAGTGGAATCATGTGGATAAATGTAATGATTATGTTTGCATGAAAGGTTTCTAGTTTTTCTGTTTAAACATGTGTTTGTGAAGAATTCAGAAGATGAACGCATATGGAGATGGCTGAATTTGGATGAACCAATTCAGTGTACAAGAGATAACCTTAAAATTAATGGGGAATGGGTATAATACTTAACAAGATAATTGGCCTTTCCTATGTCTACAATTTGCATGATCTAGAATGGAGTATGGGGCATAAGGTACTATTACGTTACTAAACGGATTAACAGTAGCTGTGAGCACTGTTATGTTTACTAATAGGATAATAGACTACCTTGCACTATAAGATTCATCATGGGCACAACCATGGGTGCAGAATCATGACCCTTCAGTGTTAAATCATCTCAGTATATATGTGCATCATCTTTCTAGAATTCTGACTGTGAGTTGTATCTTTTTATTTTGCTTCATGTCTACTTTATCATGTGACTGTTGTGATGAGATAATGATGTTTTGGTACAAATGAATTTATGGTTTATGGTATATGATCATGATGGTACTGATGTATGGCAGGTGTTTCATGGAGGTTTTATTTATTATGCAATTATGCTGAGCCCTATTGTTTGTTTCTTTTGCATGTGATAATGTTTTGCAGATTTTAGATTTGAGGAGTCTTTCTGATGTGGGCAAGCAGCATGGATTGATCTATAGTTTGTTTATTCTTATGTATATGGAACACACTGTTATTGTAATGATCAACCTAGGTGTTGAATTTATGTATTCATGATACTAGATGAAGTGTTACATATGTATTTATTTGTAAAAAAATTTCCTTATGAGATATGTTGATGTAACTTGAATTGGAATTTAATAAAAAAAAATTTGTTGTGGTTTATTTTAGTTCCTTATTTGTGTGTGCACTATGGTTTATTTTCTATGGTGTTACATTTGGTATCAGAGCCAAGTTTCTTTAACTAGGGCTTTGGGTTATAGGGTTTAGCTCGCTAGTTGCGTGGTCTTTTAACGGTAGTTGTTTGTTGCAGGCTGCTAGTATGCCTCCCCATACAAGAGGATCTCAGGGACGCGGTGACCTATTCAATGCCAATGTCAGAAGAGGCAGAGGCAGAGGCAGGGGCCATGGTAGAATTCCCAGACACTAGGATGTGGATGGAAATAACCCCATTGGGCAAGGTGGCAATGATGGTAACAATCAGGATGCCCAAAAGGATCCTCATGTTAATGTTCTCCAACGTATTCTAGATCAGTTGGATAACATTGAGGCTAATAATCATATTCCTGGTGGGGGAGAAAATCCTCAAGTGCCTCAGGTTCATGTTAATAATCCTCTAATTGAGGAAGATCCTATTGTCAGGGCACAGATTAAAGATCTGTCCAAGATCAAAGGACCACCATTTTATGGGACAGAAGAAGGCACCGCGGCTGAAGCTTGGTTGTTGAACATTGAGTGATGCTTTACTTTTCACCGTTACCAGAGCAATGTGAAGGTGCAGTGGACTGTCATGCAGCTCAGGAATTTTGCTTCTATTTGGTGGGAACAAGAGTTGGAGAAACTGGGAATTGATGTCTCCCAAGTGACATGGGAACTCTTTTTGGAACACTTCAAGGAGAGATTTATGTCTGAGTACTGGCAGCAGGCCCGTGCTGAAGAGTTCTTTAACATTCTACAGAAGGGTTCTTCAGTAGAGACCTATGAGCAAAGGTTTTAGGAACTCAAGAAGTACTCAGGGTGGATAGAGGATAATAAGGCTTTGGTTCAGCATTTTATCAGGGGGCTCAATCCCAAGATAGGTGAGGAAGTGAGGAACTTTAAACCTATGACTATGCAGGAGGCTTCTGAGAGAGCCAAGCTTATTGAAATGAAGTCAAGGTACCATGGGTCATTTCCTAAAGCCAGTGTGAATCAGCCTACTCAGAGTGATTTCAGGAGTCTGAAACAGTCTCAAGGCAACTTTAAATCTGGATTCTCTGGTGGAAAGTTCAAAAAGAGGAAGTTTGACAAACCCTCTCCATCTAACAAGAACAATAGGGGGCCGGAACAATCCAAACCTCCTCAGCAATCTCAGAGTATTCAGAGTAATGCACCTTCTCAAGGTAGGGATTTCAAGAGGTTTGTGACCTATTTCCGTTGTGGGCAGCAGGGGCATTATCAGGCTCAATGTCCTGGTTGGGGCAAGCAGAGATCAGAGGCTAATCCACCCAAGTCAGAGGCTACTGTGAGTGATTCTGCATGGAACCACCATGTATTTGCAACCTTGGATCAGAAGCAGGCTGAGCATCAGAACACGGTCATCGAGGCTAGAGGTAAAATGCAAGGTAAGGAGATATCCATTTTGTTTGATTTTGGTGCCATAGATTCCTTTATTTCTTCTAGCTTAGCTGCACAGAGTGGTATTCTAGTGGCTAGAGCTAATATTTTATGGCAAGTGGAGTTGGCTTCGGGGTCTCAAGTGGAGGCTAGTGTAATAGCTCCAGGTTGCAAGGTTTAGTTGAAATCCTTTACTACTTCAGTGGATCTTAGGGTAATTCCATTGGGATCCTATGATATAGTTCTGGGAATGGATTGGCTTGAATAGCATCAAGCAGTGATCGATTGCATGGGAAAAGTTGTTAGGTGTGTGGATGATTTGGGAGCACCCAAGGTTATTGCTGGGATTAAAAGACCTATCTCAGTTAGAGCCATTTCTGCCAAACAGTTGGTAAGGTGTGTCCGAAAAGGCTGCAAGTTATTTTCTATCACTATGAATGATTTGGAGGACATTGTTGCAGGAGACGCCTCTCTTGGTCATCTAGTGTTGCAGAGGTTCTCTGATGTTTTTGTGGAAGAGATTCCTGGCATACCCCCAAAAAGGGAAATCAATTTTCGAATTGATCTGGTACTAGGAATTGAACCAATTTCCAAAGCTCCATACCGAATGACAGTGCAAGAATTGATTGAACTTAAGTTTTAGTTAGAGGAGCTTTTGGGAAAAGGATTGATACATCCTAGTGTATCACCTTGGGGTGCACCAGTTATCTTTGTTAAGAAGAAGGATGGGTCTATGAGACTTTGTATTGACTACAGGCAGTTGAACAAAGTCACTATCCGGAATAGGTATCCTTTGCCTAGGATTGATGACTTGTTTGATCAGGTCAAGGGTGCTTGTATCTTCTCGAAGATTGATCTTAAGTCGGGGTATCACCAAATTAGAATCTAGGAGATAGATATCCATAAGACAACATTCCGCACTAGATATGGACACTATGAATTTATAGTGGTGCCATTTGGGCTAACTAATGCACCTTCAGTCTTTATGAATCTGATGCATAATGTACTCAGAGAGTACCTGGACAAATTTTTTGTAGTTTTCTTGGATGATATTTTGGTGTATTCTAACTCTGTTGAAGAGCATGAGCAACACTTAGAGCAAATTCTTGATTGTCTCCGAAGAAACAAGCTTTATGCTAATTTAGCGAAATGTGAGTTATTCAAGGTGGAGATTTTCTATTTGGGTCATATCATTTCAAGGGATGGGATAGCTGTTGATCCTTCCAAGATCCAGGCTATTATAAATTGGCTAGCTCCAACCAATGTGTCAGAGGTCCGTAGTTTCATGCGATTAGCAAGTTACTATCAAAGATTTGTATCCAATTTCTCTAAAATTGCTCATCCTATTACTTCCTTGCAAAGGAAAGGGAAAAATTTTGCTTGGACAAAAGAGTGTGAGGTGGCGTTTTGTAAGCTTAAGGAATGTTTGACCAGTGCACCTATCTTGGTAGTACCTGATCCTTCGAAGGAATTTGTAGTATGTACGGATTCTTCATTAGATGGCATTGGAGCAGTTTTGATGCAGGATGGCTAGGTGATAGCCTATGAATCTAGGAAACTCAAGAATCATGAAGTTAACTATCCCACTCATGATTTGGAATTGGCAGCTGTTATGCACATCTTGACTAAGTGGTGACATTTCCTTCTCAGTCAACGATTCGAGCTGCATACTGATCATAGAAGTTTGCAGTATTTGTTCACACAGCCCAACCTCAACGCTAGGCAATGAAGATGGATGGAGTTTTTGTGTGAGTATGATTTTGAGGTAAAATATGTTCAGGGAAAGGAAAATGTAGTAGCTAATGCTCTTAGTAGGAGACATCACGAGCTAGTTTCCCTGATTTTAACTGTGGATTTGAAGGAGAGAATTCTACAGAATTTATTGGCAGATCAGTGGTATTCAGATGTGAAGGCTATGATTGATAGTGGAAGCGTGATGGAAGGTTGGTTTGAGGGATATTCTATCAATCCTGAGGGGCTATTAAGCTATCAGGGTAGTGCTTATGTTCCAGATATAGGAGACCTACGTAATTTGGTCATGGTTGAAGCCCATAAAGCACCTTATTCAGCTCATCCAGGTGTCAAGAAAATGCATGCTGACCTCAAGCAGCATTATTATTGGCCCAGAATGAAAAGAGATGTAGCCAACTTTGTGGCAAGGTGTTTGAAATGACAGAGGGTTAAGGCTGAACATCAGCATCCAGCGGGGTTACTTCAGTCGCATAGTGTTCCAGAATGGAAGTGGGATACCATTTCTATTGATTTTATTATTGGATTGCCACTCACTGCTAGACAGCATGATGCAATCATGGTTATAGTGGACCGCTTGACTAAAGTAGCTCACTTCATTCTGATTAGGTCTACTTACAATGCCTCTTCGGTGGCTAGGATTTATATGGAACAAGTGGTCAGATTGCACGAGATTCCCAAAAAGATAATTTCTGACAGGGATCCTGTATTTACTTCTGCAGTTTGGAGATCTTTGCAATGGGATTTAGGTACTCAACTAAATTTTAGTTCTGCCTATCACCCTGAAACAGATGGACAAACTGAACATGTCAACCAAATTCTAGAAGACATGCTCAGAATGTACATCATGGATAGGTAGAATAAGTGGGAGGAGTACCTGCATCTTGTGGAATTTGCTTACAATAATCATTACCACAGTTCTATAGGGATGGCTCCATTTCAGGCTCTGTATGGAAGACCTTGCAGAATGCCCTTGAGTTGGGATAACTTGGATGACAGAGTACTTTTAGGACCTGAGCTATTGCTAGAAATGGAACAGCAGGTGAAGAGAATCAGAGAACACCTTTTTACTACTTAGGATAGATAGAAAAAGTACGCTGATCAGCATAGAATTGATCATCAATTCATGGTGGGTGACAAAGTGTTTCTCAGGGTGAGACCTAGGAAGAGTCCTATTCATTATGGGAAAGGATCCAAACTTGCACCACGGTTTGTGGGCCCTTTTGAAATCTTGGATCGAATTGGACTAGTTGCCTACAAATTAGCTCTACCACCAGGACAATCTCGTATTCATAATGTTTTTCATGTTTCTGTTCTATGTAAATATATTCCTAATATTGCACATGTTCTTAACTGGAATGATCTGTAGGTAGTAGATGGCCAGATTATGATGGAACCAGTTCAGGTTATTCAGGATAGAACTCTGGATTTAAGGGGCAGAAAAATAAGGCAGGTAAGGGTCCAATGGGACCCAAATGATGAGTCTTCAGCTACATGGGAAGATTCTGATTTGATGAGAGTAGCGCATCTGTTCCTCTTTGCTGACTTCCAGGAGGAAGTCAAGGACTAGTGGGGGAGGGTGTCATGCCTGACCCTATTTCATTCTATTCCTAGTAGTAGTACTTTTGGATGTTGTTTCTATTTTAAGTTAGGTTTGGGGAACTTAAACTCTGTGGATAGTTGATTTACTCTGTTAGTTAGTATGTTTAGTTGGATTTTGTTCTAATTATTTTAAATACTGTACGTGTGTGGGTGTCAGTTGTCTGTCATAAGGATCTAATTATATAATCTGATTACATTGTTGACTCATTATGAGTGTTTGGTTTCTTAGATTATAATGGTTTTCTATTGTACCATTGTGATTACAAAGTAATGCTATTATAAGTATTATTTGTAGAAATTCTATTAATGCTTAATGTTGTTAGGAAATGAGCATTCATTTTGAGTGTTTGGTTAGTAGTGGATTCATTCGTTATTTTACTTGATCTTTTCACACTTATTCGGTTATAAGTTATAGTGATCTTGAGTTATGGAGATGTGGATAAGTTCTTCGAGTATGTTGGTATTATATGGGACTCTGTATTCAGAATTTGTTCTTTTTATAATATGTTAATGTTTCTGTTGGTAATATGTTAGTGTTCAGTTAGTATTAATTCTTGTTTTATGTTTTTGAGTAAATATATATATATAAATACATATATATATATTTATATATATATCATGATCAAGATAGGCTATATGGGTTGCTTGGACATCTTCTTATATGAACAAGGGGTGGTCATGTTTTATTTATATATAAGTATATGCACCTAAGTGTGAATGATAATTCACACTTAGGTACATATAAATTTAAATAAGGAATTTGTTTAGGTGCGATCTCACCTTGTTCATAAAGGAAGATGCACGAGAATGGTGGTGAAGGTTTTAAGAGTCAGCAATATCGGCAGTGGTTTGTTGGGGATTGCCAAGCTTTGGGTTTAGTGAGGTTTTGGGTGGCTATTATATTGGACACTTGTTGAATGGTATTAATTTTGCATGTGACAGTCTTGCAAGTTGGTTAGTGTAGAGTTCGAAGCTGGTACTTCACTTGGGCTTACATCTGGCCAAGTGTGGGAGATTATTCTTGTCTGGCAAGGAGTAATTATTGTAGCTTGTCTCTGGTTTGAGTGTTTATCGCCATTGATGCTGTGGTATCAGAGGAGGTTGCATGAGTAGGGTTTCTTATTTTCTGTTATGAGCAATGGCTATTTTGGTGGCTTCCAGTTCAGTCAGCACGAGGGAGTTTAGGGTCGTGGTCTGTTGTGGGTTGCACATATCATTCCCTTTCCACTGCGACAGCATTGCTTCATTGTGTTGTATGTTCATGCTTTCAATCTTCTACTGGTTTGGGGGTTTCGGTGAAGGACAGAGGTTAGATTCTTTTTTCAAAGCTCGATTGTTTAGGTTAGGGCCAGCAATCTTACCCTCTTATTTACTTTCTGCAATTTCTTTATGGTTGAATCGACTGAAAATGTGTTTAAAAGGATTACGGGTTTTGGTGTATCATAATGGTTCTGTTGAAATGTAGTTTATGTTTCATGAATTCATGATTTTAAACTTAAGATGCTATAGTTTAGTTAACTAAGAACTTGTTGTGGAAACGAACATTTCTTTTGGGTTAGAATCCTCTATTTTGTAGTTTCCTTACTTAAACTAGTTAGTATTAGCCGATAGTGAAAATATATGACTGTATTTTATTATGGGTTTACTTGGTTTAGATGTGAATCAGATGTTGGTAAAGCAAAATATAGATGCATTAAGGTTGTTTGATTAGTGATCAAGTTCGGCTGAGTTATAGTTGATAAAATGGTTTATCGGGTAGCCGATATGTTTGTTTTGGGGTTTGCTTTTTTATTTTCTTTATGGGAACATTTTCGTTGGGACTTTGATCAGTGATTTGATGGAATGATCTATTCGAGTGTGGATGCATATTATACTTTTCATTGGCAGCTTTCGGTGTTATCATTGTTCGATATCATGTCATATTGCTGTTGTCGCTTGCTTGAATTTAGTGTTGGGCAATGTAGTCGATTTTAGGAGTAATATGGTTGTCGAACCTAAGCATACATGTTAATATAATAGTGATGTTAGCTATTGAAAATTGGGAACAAGGTTTTTGTGGTCACTATACTTAACCCAAGTTATATGGTGTTAGTAAACCAATCACGGTATGCTGTTGTTCTATGTATGGGGGAAATGCAGGGTTGTTATGTTTGATATTTTGGGTATTCTTCGGTTGAAATGTATAGTTGTTGAGATGTTTTGGGATTAAATTTTAATGTAGTTTAAGTTTGTGACTTTGTTGTTGCAATGTCATTCGTGAAATTCTACATTTGGTTTAAAAGGCAGGGTAGTCGATCATATGTTATTGTCAACTTTTCAATGTGACCGGTGAATACTATGTACCAAATTGTTTGGTTAAAGTATTTCATTTCTTTATGGGATTGCAGTGTTTATTTTTATCACTATTGTGACATGATGAGGCTCGGTCTTAGTTAAAAGTAAACATTTGAACTTTATTCTTCTTAAAATAGCAGGGAAAAGTCTTCATTTGTAAGTAACATTGTTAGTTTATTATTATTTAAGAATGTTATCATTAAACTGAAGCATGTCTTCATATTCAGACAGTATGTGAATAGAAATCTCTATTAGATACAAAGAGTTATTTGGAATTAAGTGGATTTCGTTATTTGATTATGTAGTGGACATTATTGTTTAAGCAATTTTGTGTTATGATAACATTTTGCAATGAAATATATAGTTGTGATGTGGTATAACATATTTAGTTATGGTACCAGCCTATAAATAATAGTTTGTAGCCTATTAGTGCTGTGAGCACGGGGTGATAGTTTACAACCTATTAGTGTTAGACTCGTAGATAACTTAAATATACATATTTGCATTAATTAGTTTGTGTTGAAAGTTATGGTACAATGCTGATACTATCAAATGAGATTTTCATTATACACTGCTTTATGACAGTAGGATGAATAAAAGTTATGAAATGGAATTACGTTGGTGATTTGATTCATACTAGAAGTGGAATCATGTGGATAAATGTAATGATTATGTTTGCATGAAAGGTTTCTGGTTTTTCTATTTAAACATGTGTTTGTGAAGAATTCAGAAGATGAATGCATATGGAGATGGCTGAATTTGGATGAACCAATTTAGTGTACAAGAGATAACCTTAAAATTAATGGGGAATGGGTATAATACTTAACAAGATAATTGGCCTTTCCTATGTCTACGATTTGCGTGATCTAGAATGGAGTATGGGGCATAAGGTACTGTTACGTTACTAAATGGATTAATAGTAGCTGTGAGCACTGTTATGTTTACTAATGGGATAACAAACTACCTTGCACTGTAAGATTCATCATGGGCACAACCATGGGTGCAGAATCATGACCCTTCAATGTTAAATCATCTCAGTATATATGTGCATCATCTTTCTGGTATTCTGACTGTGAGTTGTATCTTTTTATTTTGCTTCATGTCTACTTTATCATGTGACTATTGTGATGAGATAATGATGTTTTGGTACAAATGAATTTATGGTTTATGGTATATGATCATGATGGTACTGATGTATGGCAGGTGTTTCATGGAGGTTTCATGTATTATGCAATTATGCTGAGCCCTATTGTTTGTTTCTTTTGCATGTGATAATGTTTTGTAGATTTTAGATTTGAGGAGTCTTTCTGATGTGGGCAAGCAGCATGGATTGATCTATAGTTTGTTTATTCTTATGTATATGGAACACACTGTTATTGTAATGATCAACCTAGGTGTTGAATTTATGTATTCATGATACTGGATGAAGTATTACATATGTATTTATTTGTAAAAAAATTTCCTTATGAGATATGTTGATGTAACTTGAATTGGAATTTAATAAAAAAAAATTTGTTGTGGTTTATTTTAGTTCCTTTTTTGTGTGTGCACTATGGTTTATTTTCTGTGGTGTTACAGATTATCTCCAGGTTGTGGGACCTTTGCTAACTGAGATGAAACCTCCAGGTTCTAGGCTAGTTCCTCTTGGATAATCACCTTAATTTTCTTTTTGACAGGAAAGTAAATTCTCGAGGGGAAAGGGATAGAAGGTATGCTGAAGGGAAATAACTAAAAGAAAACTACCTACTAGGTGATGCACCAAAAAGACATGAACATAATATATTGACTAAATTAGCATGAAGGCTCTCAGATCTAATAGAACACAATCTTCCTAAATAAGCTTTTATAAGTGTTTCACAGAGGGGTCTGAAGAAAAGACTCAGACTGTGACCTACAAGAAAATGTTCTTTTCAACAAAAAGGGCACAGGAATGAGAAAGAGTGATAGGGGGTTGAGTTATATGCACAAGATCATTCAAATCAAATCATACACAATGGCACACAAATAAGCTGAAAGAAAGAAGGGCCCTAGAACTCCAAGATTTCTCTAACAAATCCAGTATATTATACTCATTAAGAGAAATACAGACAAGGAAAAGACTTGATGGTAGAGAAGATGCCTCATAAAGCCTCTATTGAATTTGATAAATCTATGAAAGATTACAAATTGTTAAAGCCAGAGGGCAGAACAAATGCCATGAATAGCTCCTAAGAAAGAAAAATTTCTTTTTTACAACCATAAACTCTAAGCTCTAAGAGCTCTAAAAACTAATATATACATCTCCCCAGCACAGGTAGGAGTCAAAAAAATAAAATGATTAGGGTTACATAGATCTTCATATAATAATAGAAAACCCTGAAGCTATCATATCTGATCATAAATGCATCCTTGAAATATCTTGGCCGATCAAATATATGGTTCCATGTCTTTCCCATCACCATAACTGTCTGTAGATGAGCCACCTTGATCCATCTACCTTGCTACAAGTTGAAAACCTTATGCCACCACCATGACTTTGTCTCTGTAAGTCAAGTTGATCATGAATGTTCAAATCTGATCTTTGCAGATATTTTTAATTTAAAAGTATAAACTATCACAAGTGGCGCTAACCCTTCAATGCTTCTTCAGCACAAAACCACCGACATGGTACCTCAGGAAACAAAAATCAACATGTGATGACCACCTAGATCTTCTTCATCATTTTTCTACCTGCAATTGTTCTGAAAACATCAACTCTGGGCTACCCGCAACATCGCATTCGACCAACAACAACAAACCAACAAGAAACCCTACATAAATATATTTAAATTCAAAAAAATGGCTAGCATGTTTTAGTTTAAAACATGGCCGTCGATATCATTCTTTACCAGAAAATCAAATGACCTAGATCATTCTCCACAATAGTTACAAGGCCCCCTAAAAAGTCATCGGCCACATCATCAGTCGAAAACCAATGAGAAATGAACACCTCAGCATGACCTGGCAACTCAGACCCATGACCATACTTAACTTTTCATCAGACGATTGTCTCATAACCATGACGAATATCTTTGGAGCATTTTTCCTTAGCGGTAATACAAAAATTATCGATCCTGATCAAACTTTAACTTGTTCGAATGACAAAAACCCTAGCCCCACTGAGAAAAGCCACATCACCACTAAGCTCAACTAATCAGAAGCAGACACCTCAGTAATATCTGACGGTAGACCCATTGCACAACCAGCTTCCTTCATTTGGAAGATCGGATGATTATCATAATGCCGAGAAGATTAACCCTCGAGCACCTTTTCCTTGTAGTATCATGACAATCATTGATCTCAAATGAAGTTTAGCCTATCGAGTGACCTAACCACCATAACAAACATAATCACTCTCCAGATCATTGAAGGCTAAGGCATGAACCATCAGGGTTGCGTGAACACACAACTGAAGAAAACATTGGGTCACTGAATGAAAAGGGAATATTCTATCCGATCAGGAGATAAAGAAATAAAGGGAGTCATGGGATTGGGAAATAGAAAAGAATATTTGATTGAGCTTTATAGATCTCATGACTATCCAATCATGAAAAAGCACACATGAGAATATAGCAACTTAAGTGATCGAAAAAGGTAATGGTGAAATAGAACCGGTCGTAGGGTTTTTATCTCCAATGGTCATTTTTTCAAATTTAATGGCTATTAGACCAGAGATATAACAATTTGCAGAGACTAGGGGAAGAGGCACAGGACCATAAAAATTCTCAAGGTTCTCAACAAGGCTTAAAAAATGAAGATTTCTAGATAGAGCCTAGCCTGTTGGCCAAAATTGTATGGAACAGGAAATTTGGGTAATAGTTTTCCCAATATTTATATTAGGATTTGAACTAAAAAATGACACATACATTTCATGTTGTGTCATGTCCAACCAATGTTTCGTATGATATTTATATTGATTAGCTGAAATTCTATGTTTGATAACATCTCAAGTGTTTGATGAAGGACGTGTATTATCATTCCGAAATGATGTGACCAAATTTCTTATCCCTTCATCAATCCTATCAGAACAAGGAGCTCTACACATGATTTCCCAATTTCCTTCCAAGGTGCTATCATCCAAAGTATTCCCCTATTAACATGTCATGATATTATTTTCCTATTAAAACCAAAATGAGATGAAAATGAAGATATCTGCCTTTTTCATCCCATGGTGTTACCTACAATCGATGTCAACATAACTTTTCTTGTAATGGTCTTATCTTTAGTTCGAGATCGCTTCCCTAGCTGGTTCAAAGCTTTCCTAAGATTTTCAATCATATCAATTTGCATGTCAACAACTTTTCTCTTCTTTGATGTTGTGTCTATACCCAATAATTTTAATGCCCCTTCAAACTTTTTGTTTATAAGTACAACTAAAAGTAATTGAGCTTGTTCAAGTGTTTCAAAATTATCAAATTTACCCAATATTTCTATTACTATCATATTCATTGATCTCTTCTTATCAAGACTTAAGGATTGAACATTAGCAAGTGATCTCAAATTTTCCACATCCATTGTAAGTAAATGATCTAAGTTTCTATAACTAATATTTCTCTTTACAGTTTGACCTAAATTTAAAAGTTCATCCATACCAGTAGGAGCATGTGATCTTGACCCTTCTCCAACATCAATTGTTTGAGCTTCCATAGGGAGTAATCCCAACCCTTCTTCAATGTGCAATTCTTCGACTTGACTTGACCCTCCTACTTCAGCTTGTCTTTTAGGTTCTTTAGTTTTATGATAATCTATCAATACAGCTTCATGATTTCTTTGTTCAGTACCGGGTGACCTTTTCCTAGAATATTTACTTTGTCTTCCCTTCTTGTTCCCCATTTCCTCTCTCCAAAAAATGTCTTCCACAAGATCGCCAATAAAAATTCTCTACTTAAAAAAATACTTTAATCTAATATTTCTCCTCTCTAAAATTATGCCTTTGAAAAAGTAGAAATAGCTATCCTCCTCCAAAAAAGCCTTCAATAATAGAAAAAATGAATTTATTAATTGCAATTCGGTATAAAATAGAAACAAAATGTTTTAGCTTTATACCATTCTAAAAAAAATTTACAAAATAAATTAACTAGCTGACTTCGCTCAAAGTACGTACTTCGCATGAAGTACCTAGTAAAAAATTCTAGCGAGGTGTTTCTTTACCAGACTTTTCCCCCTTGGGGCTTCGCGTGAAGACCCTTTGCACGAAGACCCCCTAGAGGCTTCATGCAAACAAGGTCTTCATGCGAAGACTGCAAAACAAAAAATTTACCCTCAAAAAATAAGTGAACTTCAAAAAAATGGTCTTTGGAGGCCTGAAACAAGGACTAAACAAGATTTTTTCAAACAGGCGATGTCAAACGATGCTATTCGGAACAAGCTTTCTAATGAATATAATTTTAATACATATTGAGTTCATTATCACTTTTAAATATTACTTTAACTAAACATGGGTTGTTAGGTCATTCAACAACCTGTCTCTTCAAGACTTTGGGAAAAATAGTAAATTATAAAAAATATGTAAGAAAAGTGTATGTGTTACCTTTCTATGAAAAAAAGGAAAAAAGGATTTTGATATACACAGATCAAGTTAGAGTGATCCAAGTGACCTTATGTCTACATTATAGTTACTATCACTAAAGAACTTAATAAAATATGAAATATTGACCCAAAATGAATAAAACCAATTGCATCCTTTAGATATTGTAGTTACAAATATAATCTTGAAAGAATTACATCATTATCATATTTTAAAAAAAATTTATGCTGATCCAAGTGACAGTAACTCCTTAAAAACATAGTTTTTTCACGCAAACCACTTTTCGAAGGAGAAAGAAAAATGAATTTAAATGATTTTAAAAAAATATATATTTAGAAACTAGAAAGAAAATTCTAAAAGACTCTAGTTTACATCATCTTCAAATTTCTAATAGTTTTGCGGCAATGGGTGTTCGAAAGTGAAGTTTTTCTTAGAATGTTGATCTTTGTGTTAAAGTTGGCCAAAAAGTGGGACTCACTATTGTGGGACCACCCCATGAGGATTTTGCAATGTATTTTGATTCAGTAGTAGATAATGCTACAAAATCCTACTGCTTGTTTGACCAATAAACCAACTAGGAGGCAAGGAAATAAGTTCCACCATTAGTACTTCTCTAGTTATCAAAACAACCAACCCAATCTACATCATTAAAATTTATCAGTGTGAAATATAAACCTTTTGGATACCATAATCCAAACTCTTATTTCCCTTCAAATATATAAAAATCATCTTTACTACCATAACATATGATTCTTTTAGATCTTGTTGAAATATGGTTGTCAAACATACTACATACATAATATATGGTCTAGTAGCAGTGAGGTAAAATAATATTCTAATCATTTATCTATACTTTTGTGCATCTAATTTTGGTGAATCATATTCCTTAGTCAATTTACATTCGATAACAATAAGAGTACATAATGATTTAGAATTCTCCAACCAAACTTCTTCCGAAATTCCTTTGCATATTTGGACAGAGAAAGGAAAATCCCTTTAAGTTATTCTGATTTACTTACAATCCAAGAAATAAATTCAAATCACCAATCATAGACATCTCAATTTCCTTCTGTGTCTCCTCAGTAAAGTTCTTGTACAATTCATCATTTCCTCCAAGAATAATGTCATCAACATAAATACAAATAATTAAAGTTTAATCTAAATAAATCTTGTAATATAAATTGCTATCTACTGAACCTTTCTAAAATCCTTGTCCAATTAGATACCTATCCAATCTTCCATACCAATCTCTTGGTGCCTACTTCAAACCATACAATTATTTCTTCAATTTGCATACAAAATTTATTTTTTCTTTAGACATGAATCCTTATGTTTGTTCAATGTAAACCTCCTCCTTTAATTCTCCATTCAAGAATGCTAACTTGACATCCATATAATAAACTTTGAAATCTGTATATGTTCAAAAATTATAAGGATATCTGGATCACCTCCATTTGAGAAATAGAGGCATAAGTCTCATCAAAATCAATTCCTTCAATCTGACTGTAACCTTTGCATACGAATGTTGTGTTATTTCTTATTACCTTACCATTCTCACCCAAATTGTTCTAGAAAATCCATTTTGTACCAATCACATTCTTATTAGCCGATCCAGGTACAAGTTCCCAAGTTTGATTCTTCTCTATCTGATCAAATTTTTCCTTCATTTCTTTTACCTAGTTTTGATCATTACATGCTTATTCTAAATATTTTGCCTCAATTTATGAAATTAAACATAGTAGAACTTGCTATTGTGTTTCTCAACTCCTATTAATAATTCATCTATTATTATCACCAATAATCTAATTATCTAAATGATTTCTCTATATATATACATTGGTATCTTAGTTGTATATGTTACACCCTATTTGTCTCTTCTTCTTCTTTCTTTTCTTCATTTCCTTTGTCTTTAGTATTAAATTCATATTCAATGTATTTCTCTAGAGTCATCTAAAAATATTCATCAACCTACACGTTCACACTTTCAAAAATCTTATTTGGTCTCTTATTGTAACATTAGTATGCTTTTCTTTTTGTAGAATATTCCAGGAATATATTTGGTCTCTTTTTGTAACATCTACTTCTAAAAATCTTGAAATAATGCCTTGTGTATGCTCTTTCATGCCATAGCTCATATTATGTCTTTCCATACTTCTTATGGTAAAGAACTATATTAAGTGTATACATAGCTATATGAACAACTTCTCTCTAGTAAACTTATGGTAAACTTTCTTCCTTCATCATAGTCCTTCTTGCTTCTTGTATTCTTTGATTCATTCTTTCCACTACACCATTCTATTTTAGTGTTCTAACTACTAAAAATTATCTTTTAATACCATGTTTCTCAAAAAAAATTAATTCATCAGAATTAAATTCTTATCCTTTATTAGAACTCAAACATTTAATCTTCCTACCACATTCATTCTCAACTCTTACTTTAAAAATCTCTTACGTCTTAAATGTTTCTAATTTTTTTCTTAGAAATGAAACCCAATATATTCTTGAATAATCATCAATGAAAAGTATGAAATATTTCTCACCTTGTAAACTTCTTGTCTAGATAGGACCACATAGGCAGGTGTACACTAGATCCTATAAACCAATAAATTAATAATCTTTTTCCTTGAATAATTATCTGTTATGCTTTCATTCTTGACATCCTTAACAGATAACATTGTCTGGTGTTTACAATTTATGTAAGTCTCTTACTATCCATATGATGAATTTATTCTTACCAAATTGTCAAAATTAATGTGTGATATCCTTCGGTGCCAAAGCTAATTGTCATTAATCTTAGATAGTAAATATCCTTATGTAGCTCCTTCAAGTTGGTACATGTTCCTTTATATCCTTTTTCCAACTGTAATCACTACTCTAGATCTTTTCCAGATGTCACATCCTTCATTATTGGACACAACATCATATCCATTTTCACACATCTATCCAACACTCCAAATATTGTGACACAAAACCTTCATATAATAAAGGATTTTAGTGCTATTCTTCTCATCAAAAGTAATAGAACCTCTATCAATAATATATGCTACCTTATCATCACCAAATCTAACATGACCACCATCATATTTTTCAATTGTTACAAATTTACTTTAATCACTAGACATATGATTAAAACAATCACTTTCAATCAACCATTTATTTTTATTCCTTTTAACATACAAAGAAGTCTCAACATTATCATCAACTTATGGGGGAATGTTATTCAATCATGGAAATGTTTCCCATTAAGTTATTCATTCATTTCTATTTCATTGGTTTTCCACATGAGCTCATGTTACATATAGAATTTTCCTTTAGAAACTATAGGCCATAATGTTGCTTGCTCAATTCTAGAGAAACTCTAGTATCTATCCCTCGCTTTTGTGATCTCAATTCTAGAGAAACCAGAATGCAAGTATGGGGACCAAGGAAGCTGAATAAATTTGAATGTGAGCTTCGAGTGGGTAGGAGACGAAGGCTAGGAAGCACAAAAATGATCTATAAAGATAGCATCGAGACCAGTTTAAGTTTTGGAGCCTCTAGATCAAAAGAAATTATTACTCCGCCTAGATCAAGATCCATAACCAATCATTGGCATTCTTCAACATAAAAAAAAATCTTTGATTTCTTACTCATCATCCAAAATGATAGCATCTTCATTAAAATAGTAAGCTTTCTTATTTAACTTCTTAAAATTCTTCCTATGACCTTTATCTAGACACCTAGTAGCCAAATGACAATTTTTCCACATCTAAAACATTTAAGAGGTAACATACCTTTGTATGTTTTAGTACATTTCTTTAGCTTCCTTTCAAAGTGAACTTCCATCTCATCTGAATCTTCATTACCATTTGGATCTTCTTTTGACTTTATTACTTTAAATATTGTCTCAAATCGACTCTTCTCCTTTCCAAACTTCCTCAATTAAAATTTCTCAATCATCAAGATCTTGTCACTATATCTATCTGGTAATGACATCAAGATCTTCTCCATAACATCTTCATCGATGATATTTCCTCCTTGGTTCGTGACTTCATCCACTACATTGTCAACCCTCTAAAAGTAGCTTTTGATATCTTCACCTTATTATATGTTTAGATTCTTATAGTGACATTTAGCTATTATCTTGTTACATAGCGTAACCCTATCATTTCCTTCATAAATCTCTTTCAACTTTTCTCAAAATTCATAAGTAGTTTTTAATGAAATAACCTTACCTAACTTAGCTTTCGATAAAGCACTAAAGATTTCATGCATTTATTTCTCATTTTCCTCATAAGTTGTGATTTCATCTTGAGTATTAAGGTCATTCCAAGGAAACACATTATTTATCTCCGCATGATTCTAGGTAGTGTAACCAATTGAAATCATATATACTCTCATCTTTTCTTTCCATGAACTATAGTTGGATCCATTCAACATGGGAATATTCAGTTTGTACACCATTGGATAGCCTCAGGTGGTTAAGCTCTCCTCCGAGGAACCAAGATTTGATACCAATTGTTGAATAGAACAAATAACTAATAATGGGGTTGAATTAGTTATTCATAAACACTTTCTTAAATGTAACTGAATTAGTAATTACTTAAACCAATCAAAAAATTATAATAGATATAAACATGAAGGATCAAAACCATTAACACAATGAACAACATAATTTATGTGGTAACACAAACTGGGAAAATACATGGAGAAGATAATTCTCATGAAATAAACACTAATTAAGGTGACACGAGTTAAGGTGATTTTTATAAGGGCTCACTCTTAGTTTTCTCATTGTAGTTTGGCTCACTATCAATTAGGAAAACTACCATTAAATATAAAAGTGGCTAACTATTGATACAATAAGGCTCACTACCAATAAAATTAGTCTCCCTAGAAGATTATATGAAATGAGAATCGAATCCACCACTAAAGTCAATATGATCGACACACTAAAATACAAAAATGATAAAATAATCTTCTCTTGATTGCACTAGCTCACATGAGCATCAACACACAAATATTTCATTTCCAAATTTTCATTCACTTCACATATTAATTGTATACAATCCTCATACAAACAAATAAGATTATCTCTCCTCTTATATAAGTTGATGTCATCAACAAAGTCATCCTAAATCAGTTTGAAATAGGTCACACTCAAGAATTATCATGGTGGTAAAGAATGTAGCATGGACCGCCTCTCTCAATATAATATGCCTCATGGAAATCAGCATGCTACACTATCTTTGAGACTTTCAGTACCAACGGATATGATCAATGCATCACATAGTAACTCTAGGACCAAAACATCAATGAACACGTCCAAGATAGGGCCAAGCCCAAATAAATGTTCCACCATAAGTTGCACACTAAAAGGGACCATCACTGACATGGATAAGGATAAACATTTAAAGCACATCCTTTGATGAACACTTATACCGATATACCAATACCAACTACCAATACACCAAATATATTCGTACAAACATCAACCAATACAACAAAATAACCAAATCATAAATGAACCGCATCTATATATTGGATATGTTGATATCAATAATAACCATTAATGACAAAATCATGAATAACATCAATCTCACATTGTAACATTAATGGTGTTTCCCTCTTGTTGTAAAATATCCTCATGAGTGGGACCAATTTTTGGAGAGGGACAAACATCATCAATGCTTCATCCTTGGAAGAGAAAACATTAAGAAAGGTTTTAGTAATATCTTTCTCTTTTCTCAAAATATCCTTATGGATAGAAGGATATTTAGGAGAAGGAAGGAGTTGCATAACAAGAGTCAAAAAAATTATCACAATAATGAAATGGATAAAATGTAAAAATAACTAATTATGAACACAATGAGATTTTCAATGAGAATCATGCAATTAATAATGATATTATGACACTGTATGTTTGTGAACAAAACAAGTTAGGCAACTCCTAGAATCACCTTTGAAAACTAACCAAGCCTCATCAAAAAACTACAAAATTGAACAAATATGTGAATTAGTGATAAGGGAATCATATTAACAAATAAACTGACATGAAATGATAGGGGTATAAGATTTTAATGTAAAAAGTAAGCTACTCAACCATTTTCAATAAGTGTACATGTCAAAACTCATGCAGAACTCACAAGATTAGTACCTTGAAAAAATATCAAATTTCTTCCTAGGAAGGTGCCACTTGGAATGTGATTTTATTATGGTGCAATGAGAAAGTGTTCCAAAGTAATTTGCATCAATTCATTTTCTCTACTAAATATTAAAGGCCAAAGTTTATCTTTATGTAGCTTCCTATAACATGCATACAACAAAATTTAACAAATACAACAAATTTTAACAAATTATTAGTCTATGACAAGCTTCACATAGGTGAAAAAATATAAATTTTTTTAATGATGAGTAAAAGTTTCAATTTTTATTGCTTCTGATTTTGGCATGTTTTTTAGATGTTTATGTTCCTTTGTTGAGGTTGAAAAGGGTAATCTTGGAGGGTTTCTTTTGTTCAGAGATACAAAAACTATAGAATTTAGGGTTTTCTTCTTGGCTACTCTTTAGGATTTTGTAATTGGGGAGACAAAGATATGATTGAGCCTTTTTCATGTGAAGGAATCAAGAAAAATAGTACCATTTTAAATATTTGAAAGAAAGCAGGTTGTATGTATCTTGAAAGGCTCCAAGGCTATGATCATAATTATGGAATAATTCATTGCCAAAGTAATGGGTTTGTCCATGAAGGGGAAGAAATTATTCAAAGCTAATTTAAATTCTTCTTAAAGTCTTCTAATCTGGAGATTCAAAAATTCACTAAGGGTAAAGAAGGAAAGCTCTTGATCAAAAAAAGAAATGACTACTATAAGATGAGCTTGATCAAATCCTTATGGGTGGTGGTCTTTAAGGTAATAATTCAATACTTCACTCTTGATGGTCATTTTTTGGTTGTTTAGAGTTATCATTTTTATATCCTAGAACATTTTAGAAACAAGCATAAAATCTCATTTTCATTTATCTGTTATCATCCTTGGAATTAGACATTAAATATTATAAAAAGAATTTTAAAAAATCTATCTTACATGAAGGCCTATTTTTTCCTATAAATGGAGCTCTTTAAAATCACTATGGGGAAGAGTAAGATTCCCCAAATGATGGATTAATCTTATCTAGAGGATATGGAGTCCCTTTTTCTAAGGAAATTTGTTGGAGTGCTGATGAAATTGAAGATTCTAATAATGACTAAGACGAACAAAATAATAAGGGTGAAAATAAAATAAATGCCAAGAATAGAGATGCTTCCCTTGTTTGTGTGTTGCGGGACAACTTGTATGGTTGGTTGTGGGAAAAAGTAAGGAAAAAAGAAGGTGAAGAGGAATGAAGAAAAATATAGAAGTGATTCCCTAGATTCTTATTTGAAGGATGGGAACCATGATAGTTGAGGTGTTTGGGAGATTATTTCCCCATCACTAATAGAAAAGGGAGACCCCCCTATCCAAGAGACTTGAAACATGACTCAACATTGCTTAATTTGGAGAAAGGTAACCCCTTTGATTTTCTTTCTATGTCTAGAAATGTTGTCAATAATTTTAGAATGCAGAAGTTATATTTCATGAGATTAATGAAGTAAATACCACTATATTTTGTCTTCAAAATAGTTTGGAGAACTTTAAAACCCAAGACAGTGCATGGTTGGAAAAGGAAGGAAACAAATATGGTGGCCTCTCTCCAAAAGACAATGAAGGCTATTAATCGCATGTAGAAATATTTTTATTATAGAATCACAAGGCTAGAAATTAATTATAAAAATATCAATAACAAACTTGAATACCATGGTTAACTTTATCTATAAGGTTATCAAGTTCAATACATATAGAATTAGAGTTATGACAAAAATATTTGAAAATGTCTAGGAGTATAAATCTCTTTTCATTGACCTTGAAGTAGTTGAAAAATGGAATAATACTCTCTAGTATGAGGGCATGAGTCCTAGCACCCATAATAGATCCCATAGAAAGACAATGGATATGAATGCAATGTAAGATCTAAAAGATATGAAGAATATATCAATGAATATTTCTCAACTTGAAGTGGAGGCAGCTAAAGCTTTAAAAAATCTAAATTAGGTGTTGTCATATTTTTTTGTGTAGCTTTATCTACTTGTTATTTGATAGTTTGTCGATGGGATTCTTATGGAAGCTATTTGTATATAGGTTTTTGAATCCCTTAAAAACCTATTTGACCCTTAATAAAAAAATGATATCATTAATCAAAATATTAAGAAATTATGATAAAATAGTGTGATTATTTAATGAATGCAAGCCCATAAAAATGAATGCACTTAAATCTATTCAAATTTAATGAAAAAGTTAGATACGATACATGAACTAATAGCTAATGGAAGTTTGAGACATGGAGGGTTCATCAAAATAAAATGTACAAAAATAGAATATAACCTAAGAAAAAAAACTCTAGGAACCATTTCCAAACCCTTTCTTTGTGGGAACAACCAACCCGGCTCAAATTTATTCGTATAGAAGAGGTGAGAAAAGTGAGTGATTATTCTTAATGTAAGACTTTATCAAGACTAATTCTCAATTTTTTCTATATCTACCAGGAACCATTTCCAAACTCTTTCATTATGGGAGTAACCAACTTGGCTCAAATTTAGTGCTATAGAAGAGGTCAGAAACATGTGTGATTATTCTCAATGTAGGACTCCATCAAGACCAATTTGGAAGTTGTTCTACTTCTACCATGGATATTTATTTTGATGATATTTGGAGGTAGGTTAAGAAAAACCCAGCTTATTTAATATATTTAAATAATGCATCTCTTTCACCAACTATCCACCACATAGGAAATGTTCAACATTTTTTGTGGAGGAACTCAATCCTATTAAAATATTTTCATAAAACCCAAGTGGTATCTTACATTGATTCAAATATTCAACACTTTAGGGAAGATCTTTTAATCACATATTTGGAGGCATGATCCTTAATTACTTCAAAAGAATGATTGTACAACTAGAAAAGGTGACACATATGACCAACTAAAATATGATGCAACTTAGGTCAAGAGAAAGGTGAGGACTTCACCTTAACCAACCTCATAGTATGAATCAAGATAAAAACTATCTAAATAGATGACAAGGACTATAATTAAAATAAAAAATCCAAACACTTTGACCTCTTGGAGGAAAATAATATTTAAATATAAAATAAAAGCTCATATATTGTGAATGTAGTATTTTTGGGAGAGATCAATAAGACCTTGCACATTCTATTAAGTAAAGATCATCAAATATCAAGAGTAATTTTTTCATTATCTAAATTATCATGGAAAAATAACCATTCTAAATCAAAGCATATTTAGCATAATAGCTACTAATTTGAACATTAAAATGCCACAATTTATTTGTGGCCAAGGTTATATTCACCATTTTCTAACTACCTTGATGGGTTTTCATATATCCTTTGACCCACTACAAGTGATGATTGTGTCTAGCATAGGGTTGGGAAGCAACTAGACTATCTTGGGATGTATAAACTTTCATGATCAACATGGGAAGGTCAAAAAACATTAAAACTTTAGGCTTGAAGATACTTGCCCAAAATCCTTAGGAAGTGTTTTAGTGGTATTGACATTCATGGATTTTTAGTTTACCATTGCAAAATAGTTAGCCTCATCCTTTGAGGGCTGCAAAAATCACATGGGGTTTTGTGAGGTAAGTTTAGGGTGTTGGATAGTTAGCAAAAAATACCTAATCTTGTGTTTGAATACTTCATATTAAAAAAAATATTTGGAAAATTGATGTATTGGATTATTTGGTAGTAATGACTAGACTCATTAATTCAAATATCCACAATTTCCTTGAGATCCTTAGAGATATTTACCCTAACACAAACTGCATGATTGGATTAAGTCAAGTAAAATTTATCAAGCTCAGTACAAACAAAAATACCCACTAGGTTGGCTATATATGAAAAAAATGCTAGAAATGAATAGCAAATACATGGAAGTCAAGAAAAACTAGTACATAAAGAGACTTTTCATCTTCAATAGAAAATTCATGGGTGCAAGTTTTAAAAATAAGTAAGGAAGAATAGTCAAGACAAGAACCCTAGGTGAACACATCCTAGGCATGATTGTCTTTATCAAAATAAAAATCAAAGAAAAACTTTAGATAGGTTTTGCACAATAGCTAGTTGAATCCCATGTGGGCTCCAAGATTTGGACACCTAGTCTCCTAGCACACTTTTAGGAAGGGCCCTCCCACAAAGTAACCCACAAGAGTATAATTTTAAGCCCATTTATAGGCTTTGTCAATGTTAAAAGTGGGAAAACAATATGTAGAGGTGGGTCAATAGACACACCTTTTAAAACACCTTCGAGATTAATATTTTGGGTCATTTGTCTATGGGAGCCATGGGACGTTGTCATCAAGATTTGAACTCAAATAGTAGTAGTTCTAAAGGGAGATTGTTAACCCCAACTAATGGTGATGATGATGAAGAGAGAGATCAAAGGTATATAAGATTATAGAAGGATTAAATCAGTTTTTATTTTGTCATTAATGTCAAGCAATTTATTTTTGGTTTATATTGAGTTGTGATATCATTCAAAGTATCATATAAGTTGAGTGAGTTAAAGAAAAAGAGGAAATGAAAAGTTGTGAAGTAGAAGATCTTAATTGGGAAGCTAATACAGATCAGACAATGATAAGGTAATAATGATTTGATTATTTTCTACTTTATATTTCATGATATCAAGTTGGTGAAGGAGAGTGGACAAGGGAGAAAGGAGTAAAGTTGACAAGTCAAAGAAACAATGTAGTTATTGAGCGAGAAGATGTCATTCAGTAAAAGGAAAGTAATTTTTTCTAATGAGAAAGGAAGCCAAGACACTGAGTAGAAGGATTTAGTTGCCAAACAGATCAAACAAAATTTTGGTTGAAGGAAACAGAGTTAGCCACGAGAAAAACTCTTAACCGAGTGGACTTAACAATCTTATTGTAAATCCTTGAGAGAGGTGAAATTATAAAAGAGTGTTTAAAGACCTTTATCCATGCCATTCCTAATAGGATGAAGATCCTAACATATCTAAGGCAAATACCCTAACAGGGTCACATTCAACAATGTACATTGTAATCTTTAACATGATTGACTCTTAACTGAGTATAGGGTATGTGCAAGATCATGAGGGGCCAAAAAGTGGCAATGTAAAAAAATCCACTTTTTAGTCATCCAAAAGTGCATGAAAAGATATGTTGATTTTTTAGTAGGCCTGGATGTCAATACACCTAGGCAAACCTAATACCAAAGCACAAGCCTTATTGGGTACCTAATTTTTTCGGGTACCCAAAACCTATGGCATAAATCAAAACAAGCAAGCCATTTTCCTCATTTCTCCTCATGTTTTGGGTTTGGAAAATGACTCTAAGTATCATATACATGATATTTTTGGGTACCTGATTGCACCAACAAAAAATTTGACTCTATAGTTGACCCGATAAGTAAATTCTTTCTATATCTTGATTAATTTATTTCATTTTCATGTTAAATGTAGTTTTTTTTGGTTAAAATAGGGTTTTGTATTGATTTTTTTAATAATATATGAAATCAATTTGAAATATATTTTTTTTTATTATTTAATTAGGTATGGCTAACAAAAATGAAGATAATAACCCTCCCCCATCAAATAATGATCCCCAAAATAATCTAGAACCACTTCAAAACCCTCAATCTTTAGAGGATCTAATACAGGAGAACTTGAACACTATACGGGGCTTTAGAAACATGTATCACAATATACCTACATTAGCTCCTATGCTTGCCACCCTAAATACCATTGCTAAAAATATTGACACCCTTACACAACAACATAATGATGTTGTTCATTGGTGTGATGATATGCATGCCCAATTTGATGACGGGCTTAACCATGATGGGGTTGCACCCCTTAATATAACTAAGGAAGATATAGCCTCCCTTTTTGTTAATCATAAAACCAGATTAAAATTTGACCCCAAAAACCCAAATTATCAATAAAATGGTGTACAAATGAAGCAATGTGCACACAATGTTGGGATTGTTGGTGGATGGTTTTTGATAAACCACCCCATAGAAATTTGGAGCTCCCTTTCTATTTCATAAAAAAATTGTATGTTGAGTTTGTGCTTAGTCACAATGTTAATTATTTTAGCATGAGGCCCAACATGGGCATAGGTGGAGGAGCTCCTCAGACTAGGATATTTTCCTAGCGCAAAAAGGCCACTACCTTTGTCCCCCCCACTGATGTCGCACCCCCTCCTCCAGTGCAGCATTCCAATATCATTGCAAAGGCTTCCTCATAGAGTATTAGGGTCATTCATTTGTTAAGTGATTAGTTGATCACGTAGACCGGGTCATTGTTACCTCCTAGTGTGGATGATGTTGGTGCATCAACATCTGGCCAAAGTTCACATGTATGCATGCCCTATATTTGCATTATATGCAAGAATATGTGCCTCAGACCACTTACTGATACTGATACATATTAGTATGTTATTGATGAGGAGGATACATGAGACATAGCTACAGAGGCTACAACACCTCATGGAGCATCTACATCTCATGAGAGTGCTTAGGAGGGGTACATAGAGCCATGGACTCCTACTGATATGGTAAGAGTAAACATTATAAATAAATTTTTCACAACTTATTTAATTTAAAAATAATTTATTTATTTAGATTACTTTTAATTATTTCATGCACTTATGTATATATATTTTTTCCATTTATGTTCAGTTGATGACAAAGGAGGAGTTGAGATAGGTGGATGACTCCACACTTTTGGCCATTTCATTTGGCCTTGACACCTATACGGTATATTAAAAATTATGTACCCATTAGTTTTTTTTATATCATTTGGTGTACATGCTTAAATCTCTATCAATTAGAGCAATAAAAATTCATACATTTACTAATATATTGGCATCTTATTGTACTCTTGCAAGCTATAGCTGATGTCAGTGGGGGCCACAAGGGGGTTCCTTCTTTATGTGCTGACAAATGAAAGTTAATTAATTGTTTAAGATTGATTATGCATGCATATGTATGCCACTTGTGTGTAGTAATAAATATTTTACTTGCAATTTATTGTATAGGGTGTGGCTCTTGATGATGTCCTAACATAGGTTCGGGAGCCTAGGCTGATAGGCATCTCAATTCGGAGTGATAGCCTGATTGTATGCAGACTTTTACATATTGTTATTTATATTTTGTAACCAAGGTTGTTATTATGAAGTACATTTATATATAATTGACAATCTTTCTACTCTCATAGGTTACTCCCAGTGTGAGGGAGGGCCCATGAGAATCTTTCATATCTTTGTTGACCCAGCCCACTATTCCAGAGGAGGGATCAACAGATGTAAGTTTTAATTTTAGTTCAATCAATTTGTAATTTTATTATGCTATCATCCTATTTTATAGATTTATTACTCTATGTTGCACCACTAATCTCATTATTGAAAATATATATTTATAGGTCAGATTTGGTTATGGTGTTATTGTCCCTTCACTACCAAAGACTTATGTTAGGACACTTGATCATGGTAGGCAACCGATAGGCCATGTACATATGTTTGTATTCAGTTATAATTTTAATTAAATTAGTGTTTGAATTATGAATTATATATGTGTGTGTGTGTGTGTGTGTGTGTGTGCAAATCATATAAATTAAGCAATCTAACTTGGGTTTTAACTCATTTTTGATGCAAGATCAATCAAAGCCAAACACTTCTTCAAAGAGGTGACATTTTGATGATCCCCCTATGGCATAGGATGTAGTTTTAGTTTTGTGGTCATTTAGAGATGCCACTTGGCACATTTTAAGATGGCATATATGCCACATTCTACACCTTGAAACATTGATTTTGTAGACATTTTGAAATGGCATGTGCCATATTTGTATATGGAGATACTTTTGATACATTTGATACTTTCTATATATAGAACATGTTCATTTTTATCTTATATTTGCATCATCTTTTGTATACATATTTATTATTCATGTTTATGGAATTGAATGGTGAAGTTATATCTTGACTATGATTATCATTATCATTTAAATTATATCTTGTTGAAGTTATATGTCAATTTGTTTGAATTTTTTATAATAGATGTAATAAATTACCCTAATGTAATAATTTACACAGGTGTAATACATTAATAAATGTAATGGATTTATTTTCCTCAGTCACATACCTTGGGTCACTTGGGTCAAGCGTGGTCATGAGTGTTCCAATGACTCTGTGGGTGGAATGGGGTTTTCATTGGTGTTAATCCGGCTAACCATAGCCAATGGAGTAGATGGTTCGATGCCAAGATGGACGGTTTGAAAGATACACTACAAAGCTACTTTCAACTGACCCTCACTATAAGTTTTGGCATCGACTGAGATCACTTTCCAAATGCAAATGAAGTTGAATCACCCAAAACCAAGAGAGGTTATTGTAGACCTCAAAAATGCAATCCTATAGCCCCTGATGGTTTGTCGATACCTCTCACGAGGTTCAAGATATGAGCATCCAAAGATTGTTGACCAATCATGCTTAGTGCACCTGTTGGAAAGTTGTCTATACTGGTGTATATGACTTAGTATAGTTTTTTCATTATGGCAAAAAATTCATATAGTAGTTAGGAGTCAGTGCACTTCATGAGAAGATCAAAAATCGGCTAAGTGTTGAAGATTGGATAGTGTATAGAGTACTTGAAGCTCTGAGCATCAGTGCATGTGCGTACAACTAAGTTATGGTATGCACCCTAGAAGATAAGTTGGTTAGACTATATTCATGCTTATTCTATGAGTGCATGATCAAATATGCAAGTATGAAAAAGTTACAGACAGTTGAACTTACACAGCCAGTGTGTGCCAGACAAGAACAGAGTAAGCAACTAACTGTTGGTATTTTGATTTGCGGTTATATTCTTATGATGTAAAGGCCATGCGCCTATTGTAATTTGGTTTCCAACATGTAAATATATTTTTTTGTAAACACACTTGAGCCAATTCAATTGGAAGCATTGTAAGTAATTGATTAAAGGGCCGACTTAGTTATTTGTTTTGTATGCATATAAATATGAGATGCACCCATTGTAATTAGTAGGAGAGTTGTTATATAGTTTATATAAGAAATGTAGAAGTATGCAAAGATTTGATAAGATGTATTAGATATTTTCAAGACGTCAAAGCATCAGCGCATAAAAGGAACTAATCAGACAAGCAGTGTCTCAGTAATAGTTCATCCAGCAAATATAGTGTGTATCTAAGATCAGAAGGTTGCAGCCTTCACCACCTGAGAAGTGAGATCTAGGATAGTGATTCCACACCCCTAATAGGGTTCATTATAAAAGAATCCTAACAAAGTCCAACCCTTGACAAGGTCTACTGTACTTAATATATTGTAAAGCAACTCCTAATAGGGTTACGGATCTTCTAACAAGGATCATAAAACACTAGTACAGAATATTAGTGGGTGTCAATTCCCACCAGGGTTTTTACCTATTTGGGTTTTCACATAACCATATTGGTTTTATGTGTTGATTTCCCATTTCATGTTTATGTGGATGTTCATTTCAATACTTAATTATTTAAGTTCAGTTTGAGATTAAGTACAAAGATAACATATAGTGAACACTGATTCACCCCCCCCCCCCCCTCTCAGTGTTCCCATTCCTAACAATTAGTATCAGAGCTTTGGTCCTCAGCAAAGAAGTTTAACCACTTGAGGAGATCATGGAAAAAGAAGAAATGAAACATTAGAAAATAAATCTTGAAGCTTCTCTTGAAGACCTGGACAGATATGAAAAAGAAACTGAAGAACTTAAAGGAAAATTCAATGATGCTTAAGTAGTCATCAAAAGGCTAAGAAAAGATTTGAAAGAATGCTCTACCAGTGATTTAGGGATTATGATAAAAAATCTTAGTGAAGAAAATTCATCTCTAAAAGAACAGATTGAAGAATTAGATGATAAGCTAACTAACAATCAGGAAGTTTATGATGAACAGATCAAAGAGAACCTTCAACTAAATGAAGAGTTAAGGAAATAAAACATGGAAATATTGGAGCTAAGGAACAACAAAGAAAGCTTGGAATCTGAATTGAAAGATGCAAAGAATCATATTGATAAGTTGCACACTAGTTCAAATTTGATAGAATCTAAGTTGTATGCAAGAAGAGTTAAAGGAGATACTAGTTGCATTGGATACAATGAAGCACAAAATCAGATTGACAACATGTGAGCAAGAATGAAAGTACCAAAAGACACCTCAGATGCTAAGGTGACTGGAAGTCAGACTAAAGATCATTTTGAACCATGCAAGAATGAGTGCAAGATAGTAGATCAAACTTGTTATGCATGTAATAAACATGGACTTATAGCAAGGAACTTTACAGAGGTAAGACTTTTCAATGGTTATTGTTATTCATGTAATAAATTTGGTCATAGAGCTATGAACTATAAGACAAGTCAGAAGAACAAGATTCAACATAACCAGAGAAATCAAAATCAGCCAAATGTAAGATGTTCTTAGAATGTTACATGTTAGATATGTAACTATAATGGTCACTCAGCTAGACAATGTAAAATGGTGACCCACGTCAATGCATCAAGGAATATAAGGTCTCCAGTCATTTTTCACTCTTGTAACCAAGCTGGACACATCTCAAAGTTTTGCAGATCAAGGATGCAAGGTCAGGAAAGCCTTAAAAAGCCCGAAGAACTAGTATTGGATCCCGAAGGAGAAGTCAAGTACGTGAAAGCTTCAGAGGATGTGAGCTTGATTTGGTCTGAAGAAAAGAAGGATAAGGTTGATGAGAATTAATTGGATGCATCCATAGTGGACACACCCTCTACATCTGGATGAATGGACCTCACGGTCATAGGGGGAGCTAATATAGCTCTAGACCCCTGTATGACTAGTATACTCACTTTCAGAGTATGTGCCTTTGGACTTAAGTTTTTGGAGGTTAGAAGAACCTATGTGCAAGAGTGTAATAGATGATTGTTTACAGAATAGAAGTTAGAAATTTTCAAGTGACAGCCTGGTTTATGTGACAAGCATTAATGGAAGAATTTCTACTTTAAAGTACACCAAAGTTTGTAGATCTCTCATTACATTTGAATTGAGAGCAATTGGAGTGCAGAAGATCCCTAGCATTTGATTGTGAAGGATTGTAGATTGATTCATCAAGTGATTTTTTGTGCATTTGATCAGTTGTGAAAACCCTAGTTCATCATGCCAATTTAGAATCTCTTGGAAACCATTAAGAAAACATTATACAAGTAAGTGATGGCTACTCCTATAGTATTTGATGTTGTAGAGAAGAAAAGATATGTATTTATGAGGAACCCATTCAAATCCACTTTGGATGACCTAGAAGGGGCATTCTCCCACATGCCTATGGGTGTTATGCATGTCAAAGACATTAGGGCATACATACACTGTAAGAAACAACCAGTAGGATTGGACAGATTAAGAGCACACATGGAAACTATGTTGAAACCAGACAAAACCTTCATGGATGAGTATGTACAGTGGAATAATCACCCTATAGTGGAGTATGCTACGACATATGAGTTCTACGAATTAGAATGGATCAAGATTCTACTGAGAAGGATTCATGATGACCTATTTTGGATAGGTGAAGTGTCGGTCAGAATTATTGGTGACCTAATTCATGAGATAATAGGCCTCTCAAAGACAAGTGTCATTCTTCTAGCCAGAAAAGATGTGAGGAAACTTGTTGAGAAAACATGCAAGTCAAGAAGTGATAGGTGCAGAATGACCATAGAGCCTATTGAGCAAGATGATGTCAAATTGATGTCCATGATACTAGGATACAGGTTCCAGCACACCAACAGGGTGAATAGTGTGTCTACGGCCACAATTCTTGCAGCTATAAGACTTGTGAAAGAGAATTGAGAGTTCAATTTGTGCAAGATCCTATGTGCACAACTCATAGATAACATTAAGGAAATCAAGCATGAAAATACCAATATATTTAGGTTTGGGTCCCTAATTATCTCTATGTACTTCCATATTGTTTGAAAAGTGTCTGATTTGTAGCTAGACAAGACTATTCCTACTATGCCACAAATATCCTTTAAGGCATCTACTAAGAGAACTCTAAGAGACTACATGACACTAGATTTGAAGACATTTAGAGTCAAGATGTAGATGATATAAAGAATTCCAGAGAAGATAGTTGGAAAATACAAGGATACTATTTGTTTCATGGTTGAGATAGACACAACATGCATAGAGGCAGTTGAACCAAGGACAAAGTGGATATGAGGTTGATGAAAAAGTCCTACAAGCATATGCACAAGTATTTCTTTCAGCCCCTAAAGACCCTAATGAGCCAAGATGGGGAACCTATGAAGAGAAAATAAGAGAAGTTGATGTAGTCTTGAACATCGCAGCAACTAAAAGGAAGGTTGCCAAAGTTACCTTAGAGATCTTGAGAATTCATGGAGTGTCTCAAGTAGACCTATACAAGGAAAGGGAAGAGAAGATTTCTTTGGAAATTGAGAGCGCAACAACAACAAAGTTAGAATCAGAGGATCCTAAGCTAAAGAAGGTGAAAATTGAGAAATTTGATGTTTAGAAGGGTAAAACTGATGTTACTCCTTCTGCACCCAAGGAAACCATTGACCTTACTACTCCTCCTAAGTATAAGGCAATGCCTAAGAGGAAGAAAGAGATTAGCACTGGTCATCCATCCTCACGAGAAACAATGAACAAAAAGAATACTCAACCACCTCCTGAAGTAAGTTTCAAACCTAGTCTTAGTGTGCTAAGTACAAGAATCATTGATGAAGGTAGGATTGATCAAGTAGGAAAGCTCTATGAGAAATATAGTGAGATTGAAAAATCAAAGATACATAGAATGATTGTCAAATATATGTTGAAGTTTAAGAAGATAGTCCTGGAACTGAAGACTATGATCACTAATAGTGTATGGAACATCTTGGAGTTCCAAAAGAGATAGGCTATTGAAGAGGATCTAAGGATAATAGAAAATATTCTAGATGAAACCATTCCTATATGTTCTCTAGAGGATAAATCTTTGTTGTTAGATCTGGTAAAGCCACATCTCAGAACCAAGTTAAGGACCCTGCATATAATGGACAAAAACTATGAACTGGTGGCTAAGGAAATAGAGAAGGCATTCAAGAAGGTCTTCATGAATAGGCACATGTATCCAACTATTGTGCCCAAAGTTCAAGTTCTCACAATGGTTGAAAAAGAGTCAGAGACTACTAATGCACCTATGACAAGTCCCCAGGACTCAGCGCTTGCAATTGAAACAATATCAAAGGAAGATAATTCAGTGCCCATATCAAAGACATTCAAAGATGACTCAATTTTTATTTATAATGTAAAAATCACTTTAGCGGCCACATAAATGGATTTGGATAAGTTTGAAGAGGCATTTGCAAGCACACAAGAGGTTGAAACTCGTTGTAGTAACACTCCTCCCATTCATCAAGAAGAAGTATTTATTGAGGATATAATAAATGAAGAAGAAAAGAAAGAAGGAAAAGATAAAGAAATAGAAAAAGAAGAAGAAAAGAAAGAAGAAAAAATAGAAAAAGAAGTAGAAAAACAAAAATAAGAAGTAGAGAGAAAATAAAATGAACCAATAACAATAAGAATCAAAGAGGAAGTTATGGACAGTACTCATATCACTCCACTTCCCTCAGTAGCATTGTTGTCAAGTTTGACACCTGACTCAACTAGTTTGGATTCATGGGGAGAGGAAGACCTGATCAAGTTCAATGTCTTAGCTATGGAGAAAGCCAAGGAGAAATAGGTAATAAGGAATCCCCTCCTTGTAGAATTAGTAAACATCTTAAACAACTTGTTACCAGTAGACAAGAAGGTGTCCAAGGTACACTTTGTTGATGATGTGATTATAGTTATTTCACAATTCAAGAGCAATTTCTCTAGCCTAGAAGAATCTGCATCTCTAGTTTTAGAGGAGAATTATTTGAAGAAAAAGCTAAGTGAATTGGTTAGAAAATTTTCAATTGAACTGAGTTCACTAAAGACTGGTCAAGCATCCTTGAAGGATTTTTTAGCAAAGGGCAGAAAGATTATTGTAGACTGTAGGGTGACCCCACAATAGTGGGTTACACTTTTTTAGACATGCTGATTTTTGTTGAAATAACACATTTTTAATAAAATTTGATGATTTAAGCCTTGAGAGTTTCCATTTGAAGGGATTAATTACAAATGGTTAGCTCAAAGCCTCTTAGATAAAAAAAAATTGATATAACATCTATACTCCTCATTCATACCTACAATGGAGTCTCCTTCGCACCTATTAAAATGATGACAAAAAATCACTTTGACTTTATCTTGTGGAAAATCAAATGAATCCATTTGAAAAAACTATCTATGTAGTAAGGTACTACTAAGAAAAATATTTCCAATGATTATAATGTTAATATATATTTAGTTTATTATGACTTTGTATTTTTAGTTTTACTAAACATAGATATTTCATTGTATGTCTACCTCTTTGTTTGATGCTTATGGAAAAATAGTAAATGAGAGAAAAAAATTCTTAAAAATATCTATGCCCTAGGTATTTAAGTTCTCTTTCTATCAAAAAAAATAAAAATTAAATTGGACAAATACATGACAAGTTATAAGCTATGTAGTCAAGGTATGTCAAAATTACAGTTTAGTCAACTTTAAACATTAATAAAATATGCAATAATCATGATAATATTGTCAAACCAATTTCATGCCCTCCATATGGATGTTACAAAACTAAATTCAAAAGAATCACATTGATATCTACTTTAGAAAAAAAATTATGCTCTATGAAAATAATGTAACTCTTTGAAAATGACATTTTTAGCAACATACCAAATTTAGTGGGAGAAAGAAAATACCATTCAAATAAATTCAAAAATAAAAATAAAAAATATATTTAGAATCTAGATGGAAAAGCCTAAAAGACTCTAATTTACTTCATCTTCCGATTTCAAACGGTTTAACGACCATATGCATCTGAATTTGAAAGTTTTTTTCAAAATACAGAGTTAAGTGTCTGTTTAGGAAAAAAAGTGTAACCCACTATTATGGGTTCACCCTGTATGAACTAGGAAAAATTGACTAGTGACCTATACAAGAAGATATAAGAGGCTGAAGCTATGATAGAAAGCATAAGGAAGTTAGTGGAAGATCCATCTATTGATATGAATATGTATAATAATGTCTACCAAGGACAGATAGATAAGATTGAGAAGGCAGAAAAGGAGATGTCCAAGATAAGGGCTAGGCAAACTCAGCTAAGGAATGTTCTTGCGCCCTCACTAGATATACTAAATCATAATATCAAGGAGATCGATGCCACCATGGTGAAATATGATAAAGGTCCTAGCAAAAATCTGGAGAAGATGGAAAATCTACAGTATGAACTATGTGCCCATCTCTAGATTGTAAACTCATTGATCACATTTTGAAAGAAGGAGATCCAAAACTTGCAGATAGCGTATCTGAAAGTTCTCTCATAGTAAGTAGTTGTATATATAGTTTTGAAGCACCTTTTTCATCAATGTCAAAGGGGGAGTATGTATAGAATATGGTTATAGATATGTATAAGGAGATATAAGATATAAAGTTATGTATGAGGGAGATATAAGACAAAAGTTTCTTGTATTAAGGAACAGTTTGCAACTTGGCCATATTCCTTTGTTGCCATCAATGAAAAAGGGGGAACTTATTGCAAAGTTGTCTATACTGGTGTATATGACTTAGTATAGTGTTTTCATTATGGAAACAAAGTCATATAGTAGTTTGGAGTCAGCGCACTTGATGAGAAGATCAGAAATCGGCTAAGTGTTGAAGACTGGATAGTGTATAGAGTACCTGAAGCTCAGAGCATCAGTGCACATGCGTACGACTGAGTTATGGTATGTACAAGATAATTTAGTTAGACTATATTCATGCTTAGTCTATGAGCACATGATCAGATATGCAAGTATGAAAAAGTTACAGACATTTGAAGTTACACAGCCAGTGTGTGCCAGAGAAGAATAGAGTAAGAAACCGACTGTTGGTATTTTGATTTGCGGTTATATTCTTATATTGTAAAGGCCATGCGCCTATTGTAATTAGGTTTTGAAATGTAAATATTTTTTTTTGTAAACATTCTTGAGCCAATGAAATTGGAACCATTATATGTAATCATTTAAAGGGCCGACCTAGTTATTTGTTTTGTATTCGCATATAAATATAAGATGTGCCCATTGTAATTAGTAGGAGAGTTGTTATAGAGTTGATATAAGAAGAGGAGAAGTATGTGAAGAGTTGATAAGATGTATTAGATATTTGAAAAAGGTCAAAGCATCAGTTCATAAAAGGAATAGATCAAACAAGCAGTATCTCAATAACAGTTCATCCAGCAGATATAGTGTGTATCTGAGATTAGAAGGTTGCAGGCTTCACCACCTAAGCAATGAGCTCTAGGAAAATGAGTCCACACCCCTAATAGGGTTCACTATAAAAGAATCCTAAAAGGGTCCAACCCTTGACAAGGTCTACTATACTTAATATATTGTAAAGAAACTCCTAACAGGGTTAAGGATGTTCTAACAAGGATCATAAAACACTAGTACAAAATATTAGTGGGTGTCAATTCCCACCGTGGTTTTTACCTATTTGGGTTTCCCCATAACCATATTTGTGTTATGTGTTGATTTCATGTTTCATGTTTATGTGGATGTTCATTTCAGTACTTAAGTATTTAAGTTTAGTTTGAGATTAAATAAAAAGATAAAATACAGTGAACACGGATTCATCCCCCCCCCCTCTCAGTGTTCCCATTCCTAACAACACCTTGGGGTCACTTGGGTCAAGTGTGATTGTGAGCATTCCAGTGACTTCATGGGTGAAATAGGGTTGTCACTAGCATTTATCTGGCCAATCAGAGCTGATGGATGAGATGGTTTGATGCCAAGATAGATGGTGTGAAAGATACACTGTAGAGCTACTTTCAACTAACCCTCACTGCAAGTTTTGGCATCGACTGAGATTGTCTTTCCAAATGAAAATGAAGTTGAATCACCCAACATTGAGAGATGTTATTGTATACCTCAGAAACATGATCCTATATCCCCTGAAAATTTTTCAATACCTCTCGCGAGGTTCGAGATATGAGCATCATAAGATTGTTGCCCAATCGTGCTTAGTGCACCTTGGGGTCACTTGGGTCGAGCGTGGTGCGAGCATTCCAATGACTCTGTGGGAGAAATGGGGTTGTCACTGACATTTACCTAGCCAACCAGAGATGATGGAGTAGATGGTTCAATGCTAGGATGGATGGTTTGAAAGATACACTACAGAGCTACTTTGAACTGACCCTCACTGCAAGTTTTGGTATCGATTGAGATCACCTTGCCAAATGCAAACAAAGTTGAATCACCCAAAATTGAGAGAGGTTATTGTAGACCCTAGAAACATGATCCCATAGCCCCTAATGGTTTGTTGATACCTCTCATGAGGTCTAAGATATGAGCCTTGGAAGATCACTACCCAATCGTGCTTAGTGCACCTTGGGGTCACTTGGGTCAAGCATGGTCGCGAGCTTTCCAGTGACTCCATGGGTGGAATGGGGTTGTCACTAGCATTTACTTAGCTAACCAAAGCCAAAGGAGTAGATGGTTTGATGCCAGGACAGACGGTTTGAAAGATATACTATAGAGCTACTTTCAACTAACCCTCACTGCAAGTTTTGCAATCGAATGAGATCACCTTGCCAAATTCAAACGAAGTGGAATCGCCCAAAACTAAGAGAGGTTATTGTAGACCTTAGAATCATGATCCTGTAGCCCCTAGCAGTTTGTCAATAACTCTCACAAGGTCTGAGATACAAGCCTCAAAAGATCTCTGCCCAATCATGCTTAGTGCATCTTGGGGTCACTTAGGTCGAGCATGGTGGCGAGCATTCTAGTGACTCCATGGGTAGAATGGGGTTGTCACTAGCATTTAACCACCCAACTAGAGCTGATGGAGTAGATGGTTTGAAAGATACAGTTCAAAGCTACTTTAAATTGACCCTCACTACAAGTTTTGGCATTGACTGAGATCACCTTGCCAAAAGCAAACGAAGTCGAATCTCCCAAAATTGAGAGAGGTTATTGTAAACCTCAGAATCATGATCTTGTAGCCATTGATGGTTTCTTTATACCTCTTACGAGGTCTGAGATATGTGCCTTAGAAGATCACTGCCTAATCATACTTAATGCACCTTGGGGTCACTTGGGTTGAGCATGGTTGCCAGCATTCCAATGACTCCGTGGGAAAAATAAGGTTGTCTCTGGTGTTTACCTAAGCAACCCAAGATGATGGAGTAGATGGTTTGATGCCAAGATAGATGGTTTGAAAGATACACTTCAGAGCTACTTTCAACTGACCCTCTCTGCAAGTTTTGGCATTGACTGAGATCACCTTGCTAAATGAAAATGAAGTCGAATCACCCAAAACTAAGAGAGGTTATTGTAGACCTCAGAATCATGATCTCCTAGCCCCTAACAGTTTTTCCATACCTCTCACAAGGTCTGAGATATGAGCCTCAGAAGATTGCTGCCTAATTTTTCTTAGTGCACCTTGGGGTCACTTGGGTCGAGAGTGGTTGTGAGCATTCCAGTGACTCCGTGGGTGGAACGGGGTTGTCACTGGTGTTTACCTAGCCAACTAGAGCCAATGGAGTAGATGGTTTGATGCTAGGATAGATGGTTTGAAGGATACACTTAAGAGCTACTTTAACCTGACCCTCACTACAAGTTTTGGCATCGATTGAGATTGCCTTGCCAAATGCAAACGAAGTCGAATCACCCAAAACTGAGAGAGGTTATTGTAGACCTCAAAATCAAAATCCTATAGCACTTCACCATTTTTTGATACCTCTCACGAGGTCTAAGATACAAGACTTGGAAGATCACTACCTAATCATGCTTAGTGCACCTTGGGGTCACTTGGGTTGAGCTTGGTTGCAAGCGTTCCATTGACTTCATGGGTAGAATGGGGTTGTCATTGGTGTTTTCCCAGCCAAATGGAGTTGATGGAGTAGATGGTTTGATGCTAGGATAAATAGTTTGAAAGATACACTTCAGAGCTACTTTCAACTGACCCTCATTGCAAGTTTTGGCATCGACTGAGATCGCCTTGCCAAATGCAAAAAATTTGAATCACCCAAAACTGAGAGAGGTTATTGTAGACCTCAAAAATATGATCTCATAGTCCCTTATGGTCTTTGATACCTCTCACAAGTTCCAAGATACGAGCATTAGAAGATCACTTCCCAATCATGCTTAGTGCACCTTAGGGTCACTTGGGTCAAGCGTGGTCACAAGCATTCTAGTGACTCCATGGGTGGAATGGGGTTGTCACTGGCATTTACCCGACCAACTAGAGCCAATGGAGTAGACAGTTCGATGGAAAGAAAAATGGTTTGAAAGATACACTTTAGAGATACTTTCAATTAACCGTCACTACAAGTTTTGGCATCAACTGAGATCACCTTGCCAAATGCAAATGAAGTCAAATCACCCAAAACTAAGAGAGGTTATTGTAGACTTTAGAAACATGATCTTGTAGCCTCTGACATTTTGTCAATACCTCTCATGAGGTTTGAGATATGAGCATCAGAAGATCATTACGTAATTGTGCTTAGTGCACCTTGGGGTCACTTGGGTCGAGTGTGGTTACGAGCATTCCAGTGACTCCATGGCTAGAATGGGGTTGCCACTAGTGTCTACAATGTCATGAAAGTGAACAAACAACTTATAGTCCACACCATTTTGAGTAATGAAAAATTTAACCCTTTTACTCTCCTGTGCAAACTCAAAAAGTACATCACTTGCAGACCATAAAACACAATGCATTATGGTACACTGGGCAACCTGCAAATAGTTGTATTTTACAGATTGAGTAAGTAGTCCTTGGAAACATGTACTTGTCTACAATGGAAACAATTAGGTTTTGATTCTGAAACAAGAGAAGACCCAAATGGGAAAGCATGCACACTTCTTTTCTTGACCCAATTCCATTGCAATGACTGTTAGTGGTATGTTTGAAATTTGAATAGTGAAACTAATCATGATTAAGCAAGTCAACACTCTACTAAAATTCAATTTTTTTAATATTCTACCACCGCTCCCAAAACCCAATAACAAAGACTAAATATTAGGACATTTGTTTTTCTTTACTCTAGAATACTCTGTTCATGGAGCTTGTTAGCACCTAGAATAATTTTCATGGCTCTAGCCTTTTTCTTTTGGTCCCTACAGTCTTTTTTGTGTCCCTGGCCTTGAAACCCTTGCAAATATTCAAAAAACTGGCCATTGGTGCAAAAACCCTTTGTTTTAACCCTAGCCTTTTTATAATTTCATGTTACTTTATCAAGTCACTTAAAATTCCTAATCTGCATGTGCTAATTAAATCCTTTAGTTGTTCGGCCATTAGGTTTTCATGTCCAGCGAGGTCCCTTTTAATTTTTCCTAAGTTTCTTCCCCAGCGGCATTTAATTTTCCTATAGTCCTCTGCGCCTGATATTTTCCTTAAAGCCTAAGTCTTAGCATTTAATTTTTCCTATGTTTTGGCTTTAGTATTTTCCTGGGCCCCTCTTTGACACCATCTCCATCTAACAATTGTTGCTAAAGTGCAAGGGTTTTGTCAGAGGTATGTGATGCTACGCCGATCATTGATTTTTCCTAATGACATAGCCTTTCTTTTCAAGTGGGTCCACTTGCTAGGTAAGCTAACTTGGTAGTATCTCATTGGTCGATGGGAGTATGAAGTGCAGTGTTGTTAGTGGGACCGGTCTTCTCAGCGTTCAGGTAGATTAAAGTTTGATTTAATCTTGTGGCTTTCGTTACACTGTGAATGAAACATGCTCGACCTTTAGTGCGGTGGTATAGCGATAGCCATTGATTCTCATAAGGAAGGCAGGTGGGTCTGTTGACATGTATGCATAGTTGGCACTATTTGATTCATCTTTTTATTTGCACAGTGGCTTGTTGTCAGTGGGACCTGAGCTTTCGAATGTGTCAGTGGGTCTTGATCCTGTCAGTGAATCGACAAATGGCATATAATCTCATCGAGTGTGTCAGAGGCTTAAGATCTTGTGATAGCCATTGATTTTGTATCATGTCAGAGGGTTGTCAGGGCAGGGAGGAGATTCTCAATCTGACAATGGGCATGAAATCTGATAGAATCTTGGAAGTCTTTGCGAACTTTAGACAGTCGTCGATCTTCCTGATGCGGGCCCGGTCAAAGTTTCTCAGTCTTTTAGTGGTAGGGTTAAGTGTGTTAGCGGCTAATAAATTAATGATTTTCACTCATTCATGAAATGATAGGGTAGTTCTCTAAATGTTTTAGTGGTTCAGCGAACAAGCATTCATGGAATCGCTAAACTTTCTGGCAAATAGATAAAAAATTTCATGAATTGGCAAAAGCCTCTTATCGCCAGTTCACCAAATGTGGGACCGAAGTTAGTTGTTTTCTTCTTGTTGCCATTTCATAGAGTTAAAAGGTAGGTTAAGATTTCACCTTATGAATAGGAAATGTGTTGTCCCATAATCGCTAAATGTAAACTAGGATTCCTTGTATGGTTAAAATCATAAAAGACTGCAAAGCATGAGGATCTAACAGTCACGACTTAAAGTTGATGGAGATTTGAACATCGACCACCAGTTTTGCGCAAGCACCATGGAATTGACTGTTATTATTCAAATTCAAATTTTTGAAGGGTTTCCAGTGACAGGAAGGACTAGAATTCAATGCAGAGGTGACTGGCACTAGTGGGAAATTATCTGTTTGCTATTGCAGACTAGTCCAGGGTGTGCCGTGTTCATCTGCAGGACTTGTACTATGTGGTTTTGTGCTCGAGGCATGTTGCAGGGTTGAAATTTTAAGTGTTTTTGTGGTTCTCAGTACCTTAATAGAGAATTTATCATGATTGAGGATCATTTCAAGATTTTCTTTCTCCTGATTGCCTAGGTTTCCACCCCTGTAATAAATTTTTTATCATTTCAGTTGGTCTGGTGGTTGAAACCCTAACCCTTACCCTAGCTGTCTAGAGCTTGTTGCATCCTAACTTATTAATGATTCCAAGGTAGTTAGTGGTATATATGGTTGAAGTTTTGATTTTAAAAGGGTTCCTTCTTTTGCAATTTTCAGGAGAACTGGTTCCATGAAGGGTCCTTTTCCTGTAGATTTTCTCTACTTCTCTGCATATAGGGTGTTCTTCCTTCCTTTTTTGGCTCAGAGAATATGATATGTATTGCAATTGATTTGTCTTATGTATGAGGATTCATTATACTCTTACTATTACCAAGCTATCTCCATTTGAATCTTGAATTCATTAATCATGCATCAAGGATGTTTGATTTTTCTGTTTGCATTGCCTATGTGTTTGCAAGTGGAGTTGTCTTCACAGAGATAACTGGTTTAGGATTAGTTTTCATGTATGTATGAGCTAAGGTGTCAAAGATATGTTATGCTTGTCTTCCAGTGGATGTTGGTTAATGTATTGTCTATTTATAGGTCTCTTCTAAGGGGAGGGTTAAAATCCTTTGAATGGGTAATAACATACTTGGATACACAAGTGGGTTGTTAAAGTGAGGTTTGGTCATGGTGTGTGATTGATGTTAGGCATCAGTACATTGAGTACATTGTCTTCTTGTTTCATAGTTGTTTATTACAATAGGGTATTTGACTTTGTGGCCCATTGGACAAGGCACTAGTCTATCAGGGACTTAGGACATCTCAAGGGTCCTTCAACCCATCTTCAAATCATTTATTTTTAGTTCCACCCTTTCCCTTTCATGTTGTTATTATAGGTCTCTAGTCTTTAGACTCATTCTATGCAAGTAGGGCTATTGCATGAGGTCTTGGTTTCATTGAGGTACAGGATACCTATAGGGGTTTGAAGACTATTCCATAATAATCTATCTGGAGGCCTATTATTTATCATGAGGTGTCTTGAGTGTGTAGATAAGGCAATAGCTACCTGAGTTATGTGGAGCTCAAAGAAGAATGAGGATGTTCTCTATCCTCATCAATTGGTTTTGTTTTCTTGTCAAACTTGAGTGCCTAATATGAGGATCAAGCCCACCTTTTGATTCAAGTTTGGTCCTTCAAGGAAAAGCAACCAACAAAATTGGTGACTCTGTTGGGGAGCCATTAGAAAGAGTCAGATATAAAAAACACATTTGTAAAATTTTCTCACTAAGTGTTGAGTGGGGGCTCTAATTTCTCTATTTGATAGTGCATCTTCTGATAAATAGTGCATGTTTACTTGGTGGAGTTTTGTGTTTATTGGAAGAGGTACAAAGAAAGGTAAAATATTTTCCTCTTCAAGGAAAAGGTGACTTTGCATAGCAAATAACCTGATGGAGATACGCGATGAGTTCTAGATCTATCATGCCTTCCAGTCAACAAGGTCTTCTGCTACAAAACTCTCAGGTATTTCTCAAAGATCTAAAATGTCTCCTTGTTAAGTGATCAAGCACTAAGAAAAGAATAAGGTGTGAAGTATGTAGGAAGGGTTTAGTGAAAAAAGAAGATTAGTTTCAAGTATAGATTTCCTGTCATTAGTCTTGAAGATTTTCAAGTGGGTGTGCAAGAGTTGTAGCTAGTGATGGATGTTCACAGAGTTTCTTTTGTCAAAGGATATGTGCCATTTTGTTATAATGGCATACCTAGTTTCCCTAATAAGATCCCTAATGGAGTCAGGTGATATTTACCAAAGTTTGGTACGGACCAGCATTAGTTAGCAAGGAGACATGTTTAGTGCTTTGTTGATGTAATGTGTGATTTTGATGTGTGCCATGAAGACCTATGGATGAAATTGTTTGTTCAAACTTTAGAAGGTGATGCTAGAGACTGGTTCTCTTTTTTGCCAGCATGTTCTATCTTATCTTGGAGTGAGATGCATTCGGCCTTCATGGAGCAATTTGGAGAAAGGGTAAGCATATATGATTCCTATGATAAGTTTTTAAAGATTCATATTGAGATTGATGAACTTATTCCTCATTTCAATATCAGATTTGCTAGAGTATTGAATGAAATCCCTGAAAATTATAGACCCAATGATCAAGTATGTATGAATGTCTACTTTGATGCATTTGGTAAGAAAATGATCTACTTTCTGAGGGATAAAGAACCTAGGTCATTATATCAGGCATTTATAACTGCGATAGACAGTGAAAACAATTTGAAATATGGATTGACCAGAGGTCATTTTGCCATGAGTGTGTGCCGGTATAATGAATATGAAAGAAAAGAAGGATGTAGTGTTGATACCACAACTCCAAATTGGTGTATCAACACTTCTGATGTAGTTTGTAATCAAGTTGAAATGTCAAATCAAGATATGTGTATAAATGTTGTTTAGTCTTTTGCTACTGATGAGACATGTGTTCAAGATGCTACAGCAGTAAGATATATTCCAGACCTTGGTAGAATTGAGTAGTGTGATGGTATTTTGAGTTGTAAATTTGCAACTGTAGTCAATTCTTGTAATTTTGATTATGAGCATGATTTTTCTTATGTTCCTAGGCATGAGGCTGCTCCTTCTATGTCTCGGTGTTATACAAATGAGGAGGCTGAAATTTTTGTCTCTAATGATGAGTTTGATGTTGCTGCACAAGGTGAGGAATGTCATTCACAGATATGTTAGTCGTAGTTAGAGGAACATAGTGCTAAAAGTGGTTACTCAGGTGAGAGTGATGAAGGCAGTGATGTTGAGGTGTCTTCATATGAGTCAGATGCAACATGGGAGGAAGAAAGTAATGATGGAAGTGAACATTCATTTATCAGTGAAGGTATGTTTTCATTTACGAATCTAAAAGTGATAGTGCATCTCAGTCTTTGCATAATATAAATCAGCTTGAGTATGAAGATGTTGAGGGTGTTTTGTCCTCAAAGTTTGAAGATAAAGAAGTGGTAATTCAATGTGATATTAGTGAGGATGAACATGAAGGTTTGAGTTTAAGGTTATCTAATGGTCCTGCATTGGATAATGAGGTTGTACCATATGATAGAGAGTTTAGGAGTGAACCATGGTTTTGCTATGATGGTTTTCCTAAACAAGATAATGAAGGAGATATAATTGTAGACACTATATGTTGGGTAGGTGATCTTGACTATGAATCTTCATATAATTCTATTTCTTCTTTATGTGCTAAGAATCTCCATGGAGATGAAATGGGTAGTGAGTTTAAAGTGTTTTCTAATACTTTACATGATGAGGACTATGATGATGATCAACCCATTTTTTGTCATAATGTGCAACAAGGAGTATTACATGGAATTATCAACCCATTGTTTGAAGAACACATGGAGGTCTCAAATGTTATAGATTTTGGTGATGATGCCATGTGTAAGTATAAATGTGATTATTCTTTTGAACTCCCACTAGCTACACCTGAGGATATGCAAAGTCAAGGTATGAATGTAGACTTTTATCAAATAAAGTATGTGACTTTTGCATTTCAGGTTGATGGCATACATGAATCTATAGAGAAAGAATAGTTTCAATTTGATGATAGTATTCATAAGCGTGCTGAGTTTTACTTCCATAGTGAGCAAGATGGTGAAAATGCTTCAAATTTTTACTTGCACTATGGGAATGAAGACAAAAATTTTGTTTTGCCTGATGGATTGATTGAAAATGTTGATATTCTTTGTGAAACAAATGGGAATAAAGTATCTAGTTTACCTCAAGAAGAGAGAAATGAAAACTAGATTTTTGACAGGGGCAAAGATTGGTTCAAGTTTTGAGGTTTCAGGCTTTTTGTAAAAAATGTGTACACTTTGTATATAGTTTCCCTTCCTGTTTTCCCTGGTTTGTTCCCTATGTTTTTTGAGATCTCTATGCCCTTCTTCCAATAGGTGGTTTGCTTTTTCCAGAGATCTGGTTTCTTGTCATGCCTGCAGGAGGCATGCATCCCCAACTAGAGCCACTGTTAGCACCTAGAAAAATTTTCATGGCTCTAGCCTTTTTCTTCTGGTCCTTACAGTCTTGTTTGTGTCCCTGGCCTTGAAACCCTTGCAAATATTCAAAAAACTAGCCATTGGTGCAATAACCCTTTGTTTTAACCCTAGCCTTGTTATAATTTCATGTTACTTTATTAGGTCACTTAAAAGTCCTAATCTGCATGTGCTAATTAAATCCTTTAGCTGTTCGGCGGTTAGGTTTTCATGTCCGACGGGGTCCTTTTTAATTTTTCCTAAGTTTCTTCCCCGGTGGCATTTAATTTTCCTATAGTCCCCTGCGCCTGATATTTTCCTTAAAGCTTAAGTCTTAGCATTTAATTTTTCCTATGTTTTGACTTTAGTATTTTCCTGGGCCCCTCTCTGACACCATCTCCATCTAATGGTTGTTGCTAAAGCACAAGGGTTTTGTCAGAGGTATGCGACACTACACCGATCATTGATTTTTCCTGATGATGTAGCCTTTCTTTTAGAGCAGGTCCACTTGCCAGGTAAGCTGACTTGGCAGTATCTCATTGGTTGATGGGAGTATGAAGTGGAGTGTTGTCAGTGGGACCGGTCTTCTCAGCATTCAGGTGGATTAAAGTCCAATTTAAACTTGTGGCTGTCATTATACTATGAATGAAACATGCTTGACCTTTAGTGCGGTGATATAGCGACAGCCGTTGATTCTCATAAGGAAGGCAAGTGGGTCCGTTGACATGTATGCATAGTTGGTGCTATTTGATTCATCCATGTATTTTCACAGTGGCTTGTTGTCAGTGGGACCTGAGCTTTTGGATGTGTTAGTGGGTCATGATCCTGTTAGTGAATCGATGAATGACATATAATCTCATCGAGTGTCTCAGAGGCTTAAGATCTTGTGACGGTCATTGATTTTGTATCATGTCACAGGGTTGTCAAGGTAGGGAGGAGATTCTCAATCTGATGGTGGGCATGAAATCTAATAGAATCTTGGAAGTCTTTGCAAACTTCAGATGGTTGTCGATCTTCCTGATGTGGGCCCAGTCAAAGTTTCTCAGTATTTTGGCAGTAAGGTTAAGTGTTTTAGTAGCCAACAAATTAATGATTTTCGCTCATTCACAAATGATACGGTGGTTCTCTAAATTTTTTAGTGGATCAGTGAACAAGAATTCATGGAATGGCTAAACTTTTTGGCAGATAGATAAAATGTTTCACAAATTGGTGAAAGCCTCTTGTCACTAGTTCGCCAAATGTGAGACCGGAGTTAGTTGTTTTCTTCTTGTCACTAGTTCATAGAGCTAAAAGGCAAGTTAAGATTTCACCTTGTGAATAGGAAATGCGCTGTCATGTAATCGCTAAATGTAAACCAGGATTCCTTGTACGGTTAAAATCATAAAAGACTGCGAAGCATGAGGATCTAATGGTCACGACTTAAAGTTGATGGAGATTTGAACGTTGACCGTCGATTTGCCACAAGCACCATGGAATTGACCGTTATTATTCAAATTCAAATTTTTGAAGGGTTTCCAATGATAGGAAGGACTAGAATTCAATGCAGAGGTGACTAGAGCTAGTGGGAAATGATATGTTTGCTATTGCAGTGTGGTCCAGGGTGTGTCATGTTCATCTGCAGGACTTCTACTGTGTGGTTTTGTGCTCGAGGTGTGTTGCAAGGTTGACATTTTGAGCATTTTTGTGGTTCTTAGTACCTTCACAAAGAATTTGTCATGATTGAGGATCATTCTAGGATTTTCTTTCTCCTTGTTTCCTAGGTTTCCACCCCTGTAATAAATTTGTGATCATTTCAGTTGGTCTAGTGATTGAAACCCTAACCCTTACCCTAGCTGTTTGAAGCTTGTTGCACCCTAACCTATTTAGGATTCCAAGGTAGTTGGTGGTATATATGGTTGAAGTTTTGATTTTATAAGGGTTCTTTCTTTTGCAATTTTGAGGAGAACTGGTTCCATGAAGGGTCCTTTTCCTGTAGATTTTCTCTACTTCTCTGCATATAGGGTGTTCTTCCTTCCTTTGTTGGCTCAGAGAATATGATATGTATTGCAATTGATTTGTCTTATGTATGAGGATTCGGTATACTCTTACTATTACCAAGCTATCTCCATTTGAATCTTGAATTCATTAATCATGCATCAAGGATGTTTGATTTTTTTGTTTGCATTGCCTATGTGTTTGCAAGTGGAGTTGTCTTCACAAAGATAACTAGTTTAGGATTAGTTTTCATGTATGTATGAGCTGAGGTGTCAAAGATATGTCATGCTTGTCTTCCAATGGATAATGTTTAATGTATTGTCTATTTATAGGTCTCTTCTAAGGGGAGGGTTAAAATACTTTGAATGGGTAATAACATACTTGGATATACAAGTGGGTTGTTAAAGTGAGGTTTGGTCATGGTGTGTGATTGATGTTAGGCATCAGCACATTCAGTACATTGTCTTCTTGTTTCATAGTTGTTTATTACAATAGGGTATTTGACTCTGTGGCCCATTGGACAAGGCACTGGTCTATCAGGGACTTAGGACATCTCAAGGGTCCTTCAACCCATCTTCAAATCATTTATTTTCAGTTCCACCCTTTCCCTTTCATGTTGTTAGTATAGGTCTCTGGTCTTTAGAATCATTTTATGCAAGTAGGGCTATTGCATGAGATCTTGGTTTCATTGAGGTATAGGATACCTATAGGGGTTTGAAGACTATTCCACAATAATCTATCTGTAGCCCTATTATTTATCATGAGGTGTCTTGAGTGTGCAGATAAGGCAATACCCGCCTGAGTGATGTGGAGCCCAAAGAAGAAGGAGGATGTTCTCTATCCTCATCAATTGGTTCTATTTTCTTGTCAAACTTGAGTGCCTAATATGAGGATCAAGCCCACCTTTTGATTCAAGTTTGGTCCTATAAGGAAAAGAAACCAACAGAGCTTATTATGTTTGAGGTTTAACTTCTATAGATTTCCTATGTTCTTATGTTTTATACCATTATACCTCCCACCCAAAGGAATAGTCTGTCTCTTCAGATTTACAAACCACCTCAGTAAATGTTAACTTCCTCAATCAGAACACAACTAGAATCGTGTATAAAAATTATAATTTCACATTTAAGGCATGCTCCAGTGGTAGCCCACATCTGCCAACTACCCAAAAAATCAATCTTTTTAAGTCTTTCGACAACCCAAATCCATAACATGTTTCATGTCCTCAAAGACATGCATGCTCATCTTATAACATCCCAAACTTCTCGACCAGCTATATATTTTTTCCATATACATCCTGACTCGAACATGCAAAACCATGAATCATATTTCTTGATTGTTTGAAATGAACTTTCAAAGCATCAAAGATTGTTTGCAATGATAAAAAATAATATCCTTAAAGCATTAGAAACAACAATCAAACATGTAAAAATTCAAACCATGCAAATGACATGTAAGATCTCTTGTTGGCACTATTAGCCATCCATACATGATTTTGGTCATAAGGCCTTATCAAGACTTCTATGACATTTAACTTTTAAATCAAATTGATTGTTACAAATTTCCATTATAGGCTTCAAAAGATCACAATTAACCATTAAGGATCCTTTTGTCCTTCTATCTGTGATTGGATACATGGTGATTGTAGGTGTCTTCATAGGTGCTCCTACACAAGTTACAATCCAAATACAAAACCATGTTTATTGACTCAAAATACAATCTAAGAAAGGTGAAATTAATGTATTGAAATTAAGCATAATGAACTTAGAAAACAATGCACTAAGTTAACTTATTACCTAGTCAAGTGTTCTTGAAGGGTCATCTCTTTGCTTTAGGGTCTCCAATAGTGCTTCATGATCAGAAGTACTAATAGTCCAAATTTCTTTTGTCTTTTGTCTTCCTTGATGCTTTGACAACTTGACATTTGTTTCTATAAAAAGGTGTGAATACATGAGAATAGTTTTGTGCTTCTCATAGTCTTCAAATATAGGAATTCCATTCTTTCTAATCATATATGTCTGCAGCCATGTTCCCACAACAATAAATAAACTAGTAGGATATGTGAACCTATCACCATCTATCATTGATTGTACAAGCTTCTATTTACCTCATACACAATGCACTAACCAATAATCTGACCTCTCATCATTCCCTGTGGTGCAACCAATGCAAAAACATCTCCTAGCTGCAGAAGATCTGAAAGATGGTCATACTCAACTAAAGTGTCCATGTCATCATTTCTTAGAGTGTCAAAGATAAAGGAGTTAGATACTATGGAACCCATGTATCCACCCACTCACTTAACTCACAATGATCCCAATCATACTGAGAACACATGGGGCAAAAACAAGCCAACTCTCATGTCCAAATGGTCCATGTACTACTATTGGAGCTTTGGAATGAATGCATTTTTGAAGAGTCTTTCACTGTTTGACAATCCAATCTATCTCCTATAGTTCCCTCCTCAACCAACCAAAAGAATCTACGCATTGTAGAATCAAGAGTCCCCCTATGAAAATGCTAAAGTACACCAATCAACAATAGAATGAGCATCAAGAAGTACAACACCTGAAATCCTCAATCGCTCCTTAACTAGAGCTCTCTTCACACACGCACATGCTCCATCATGCTCCCATTTTCCATGCCCTAACACAAAAAAACTCCAAATATGAGGTACACCTCTCTCCACATGCATTCTACACAACCAATAAAACATTTTGGCATTCTTAAATTGACTAGTGCAATTATCCGACCAAATGAGATGCCTATCCGTAGCAATACCATTTTTCTGCAAGAAGTCAAAATAGTTCTGGAAACAATGTTGAACAAACTCATGAGAGTGAGACCTATCATCGCTCATATAAAAATGGTACTCTCTTATTATCTTTCATTCATATTTTTTGCTATCAGCAAAATGTCTATATGTGATGTGTACAAAAATAGCAACCTGAATGGAATTGTAATATTGAGCTTGAGTCTCATTTTGGGGCTGCAATGTATAGTTCTCTACAAAGTCTACAATGGATATAATAGTTCCAATGGGGAAAGTGTCCTTACATGTCCTAAATTGTTGATCGAACCATTGAGACCTGTGACTATGCCATGCATACTTGTAAAAAAGTTTTGTTTTGAAATCTGAGATAAAATTAGCAACATTGTATTCTTTTGCAACTAACTCACATCTAGAGCCTTCAGCTCCACTCTTCAATGTATATTTCACTATTTTATATACCTTTTTTTGGATGAGTGTCTTTCCAAAATTGTGTTCCAAACCCTCATGAAAACATGTCCTAAACTTGGACAAGCCACCATATTTTGAGCACTTGGCATTTAAGCAATCTTTTTTATAAAATAAACAACCATCATCTCTTTGACATAAAAATTGATCTAGCAAGTCTCTTAATGATTTGGGAAGACCACTTGCACCACAATCCTCTAGAATTTCATTAGTATGCAAAGTAGAATGAATGGATCGTAATAATTCATGATGCATTGAAAACTCAACATGATATTTGCAATAACATGTATTCCGAATTTTAAGGGCTACACAATAAAATGACTTCATGGATTCAAAAGAACTTTGTGATATTTTAAATGTTGGATGTGTCTAAAAAAAATTTTTATACAACATTGTTTGACTTACCTCCACATAATGTTTAGGATGTGGAGTGCAGTCTCGATTGCCAACTCTCAACTTCAAGACATCCTCCACATTTGGTGACACTCTTGAGTTAGCATCCCAAAATTGTTGAATTTCATCCTTGACAACATCTGTTAGCTTCTTATCTAAACGTGGAAGTTGTTGCTACTCTGAAAATCCATATAAGTTTTGATCCCCTAATCAGAGAATTTTCCTAAGGCAAAGTTTAGTGCTTCAAGAACCAATGTGAAAAGACCCAAGTTTAAGTGCATACAAAGAAAGGCCTGATGAATTTCATGGCATAGTGCTTGGAACATGTGTTCCTCACATTTCATTTGGTATTTGCAGTTGGTTGCAACTTCCAAAATTTAGTTCTGATAATTTTCAGAGGTACCCATTTGAAGGGCTTTTTGTCAATCTGCACTTTGCATTCTGTCTGGTTTTAACTAAATGGCCTTCTTCGGAGCTTTGCATCTGACACTTGGTTGATGGTCATGATGAAAGGGTTGTTGCATCATGTTCTAGGCATGAGAGAGAAGTACCACACTAATTTTAAGCCTCCTATGTGACTGTTTGACATGTTTACTGGAGCCATTCCATTTGCAGATTTCTAAGTTTCTCTTGGAGTGCACAATTCAATTTTCTGAGTGGCTTACTTTGGGGTCTTGCCATTTGTACCCAGTTCAAGGTCAAACATAATTGATGGTTGTTTCATAGTGTAGACATGGAAGTGATGCTCCTTGATAAGTTTTGGATCATGACCAATCCATTTGACCCATTTCCTCAGATAATTCCGGATGCAACTTCTACTGTTTCACTGCCTTTCAATTCAGGATGTTCTAAGTGGCTGACTTTGAAGATTAATTATTGATGATTAGTTGCCTATCCAGTGAAACTAATCAAAGTCCTATTTTATACATATGAGAGAGAATCTTCATCCAGGGTTTCAAACCGTGAAGGTTTCATTTGATCAGTTTGCAAGGTCAGTAAAAATGCATTCAATAATGATGAAAATTGTGGATAGCATAACTATGTAAAGTAACCGATTTCCAAAATTCATAGTTTTTGGTCAGATGCTTTTCTCCAATGGACGGTTATTTTGTTAGATTCCTTGCATATGAATTTGTTATCAGAATAAATGGCATGCCCTCAGATCATCATTTGATTTTTTTAATCTTTCTCATTCCGAGGTAGTTTACAATGATTATTTGGCATTTGCCGAACAAGCTAGAATAGGCCATTTTACAAAGGAAGTACTAAAATCTTATGGGTTACTTGAAATCTAGACATGACCCAGTTGATTATTTAAATTATCATAAACTTTCTATAATTTTTGTGGCTCTCGGCTTCCCAGTTTGTGTGCAGTGGAGTTACTCCATTTTCTTCCAGATTGAATTTAAGTTTATTTCAAACTTCTATATTCACATATATCTGGGAGTTACCGAAATATCACAAGCATGTTTTGTATGTTGATGTCGACATTCACCATTGAATTTATGGAGTGTGCCACATTAAATAAAGAAGGGGTTGCCTGCAAGTAAGAAATGCCAATTAAAAATGAGGATTTGTGTGGTATGTGCAACTGGCAAAACAAATGTGAAAGACATGGAATGATAAATCAGTGAGGAAAATAGGAAGCTTGTGTAAGGCAGCACGAAGGACCTTGCACAAATTGCAGATGTATAAGAAAGATAAAAAACCAAGAGGCATGAGCTTTCATGAGCACATACTGATCTGATTTATGAAAACCAGATTACAATATCTGGTGTGATACGTGCAGTATTGTAGAATTTAACACGAAAATTGAGAACAACAAGATTGCAAACCAAAAAAACTGTCTCCATTCTATTCAAAATTGGAGTTTATACAAGTCAGATGGATCCCAAGGGCCACACAAATCCCTTGGAATTGAAATGAAGAGTCATCATAATGTTTATTACAATTAAACTATTAAAACTATCTAAATTTATGAAAAAACTATATATAAAATTTAGGTCCGCTTGGAGAAGGCATAACTTTCTCATCTTAGCTCCAAATTACAAACCATTTGATGCGTTGGAAAGGTATTCAAATAATCTTGAATCGAAGACCCTCAAGAAAAATTAGATTTTAGTATTTTCCCAATTTAATCCTGATCACATACGCACCAAACAAATGGAGTGTTGTGGGCACACTTCCAGTTGGATCCACTCACCATTTGTCTTGATTTTTGCACACACCAAAATGATGGAGGCTACAAACTAATTAAATGAGAGAGTGCATATTGTTTATACATCTTGATGCATATTTAGTGTGCATAAAACGTAAGCTGGGTGCATTTAGGAATGCATATGGCATTATAAACATTATGAGCATAAGAAACAAAAGGTGCTTGCTGTGCGTACAAAATAGAGGGAGTTCACATCTTTTAAATTTCATACCTTTCTTGCTGCACTTTTCCTTTTTACATAGTGCTGCACACTCTGTCTTTTATATGTTGTGTGTGCATTTGTAGAATGGTGCTACGTAGACTAGAGGTCTTATGCAACCTTCTTTTGGAGCTGCATAAGTCTCCCTTCATGTTGTGCATGTGCTCCAAGCATATGAGGCCAGTGCCCAAGTAAAACAAAATAATGGAGGAGCAAGGTTGCAGGTCTGTATGTTTGGGGGAAGGAGAAATGAGACTATGGATTGGATATTTTATCCCACATTCACCCTGTCGTGTAACAATGAAGTATTTAAAAATCATAGTGCTTAGTAAGTTAGTAAAGAAAAAGGAAATAGAGGCTATGTGAGGACAAGCTAGCCGAATTTGGTGGGCCTAGTTGGGTGCATTGCCAAGTTAAAATTTTGATATGAAATATTATATTCAAAAGGGAACTTAGTCCCACATTTGCTATGTGGAGTGATTTCGAGTTATTCAAATACCAAAGCACACAATACATTGTTGTCTAATAATGGACGCCTAGTTGGAGGGCTACTCATGCATGCACGTGTGCCAATCTGACGGTGGTCGCTAAGGAATGAAGCAAAGATGCTTGGAGTTTAACCTTTGTGGAGCAGCGACAGGCTGACATGTGTCCCAAGGTGAGCTGGTAGATAGACACTCAGTCATTAATATAGGCCAATCAGATTGTGACACATGGTAGAGGGATGTGCTGGCAATCCAGCATGGAGGTGAGGTGTTGATTGAGCCAATTCGGAAGTGCCATGTGGCACATGGGGCCCACCTTGAATTTCAAAGTCTGTAGGAAAGAATTAAAATAAATGGTAAAGTCTGAACTATATAGTAATTTCGAAAATTTACAATGACTGGAGGCTGCTCACGGAAATGTTGCCCGAGGACTCATTTTTTATCAGAATATATGAGTATAATATGTTTTCGAAAATGCCAGAAGAAGAGGAATGCAATGGCAGTGGTTAAAATCTAATTTGATCAAGTGGGTAAGAGAAGTAATGGTTTTTGTAAATCGGGATCAGAATTTGGTAAAGATTTTTCATTTCAGACTTGAGTGATATGCAAATTCGACAAAGGGGGAAGATCAGATTTTTAGCATCTTGGCTTTCTTTGTAGATATTTTACTTTGATTCGTGGATGAGATTAGATTTGTTTCTTCTTCCAAGGTATTCATTGTTGATTTGATCTTTTTTAGAAGAGGTAGTTGATTATTCCCAGGAATGTCTTGCAGGGTAAAAATAGATTAGATTTCATTCTCCTACAGGCCTTGGGATTATTGGTTAGTTTTAGGGCTTTTAACCTAAATGATCTTTTTCTCATTACATCCTTGTGCCTATAAAAGGATTTTTATGATCATTTAGAAGGTGCTGGTTGGAAATTCTTAACATAGGAAGTTGAAAAGCTAAGTGTGTATCCTCAGTCCAGATTGTAATATATTTTGCAAGTTGTTTCAATACAGTGGAAAAACCTTCAAAATCTTTTTCATATTGTCTGAGTGTTGTATTCTGGAATAGTTTGTAATACAAGAGTTTGAATCCTCATACTTAATGCAGTTTTCAGTTTTCAGATCTCTCCTTCTGTTGTGTTTCTTGGGTTTTGGATTTTCTAACTCCTTGAACAAGGTTTACTTGTGTATGTGTTTTATTTCTCAGCCTTGATCTACGATCAAGTTAAAAGTCTTTGAAATAAACATAGAATCATTTGGTTCAACTAAAAGGATGTTTGTAAACAGTGTATGAATCTGGTTTATTGTGTTTATGACTTGGAATCTGTGTTCCTATATTCTATATCTGTTTTAGATATATTGCCCAATGGACAAGGCATGGATCAAAAATCAGTATCTCCTGTAGTGATGCAAGTTTGGCATGGTTGTTTACATTCTACAAGAAATCAAGTTAAAATCCTTTCAATCCTTTCAATTTTATGTATTTAGTCCTTAGTTATTTCATAGCAATGGAGAGTCAATGAATGACTGGTTATCATTTAGTACTTTCTTGCTATTATCTGCTTTGTTGAATCCAGTTTAAAGTGGTAAAAGTGTTATATGTCACTGGATTTGGTGCACACACTTTGGTTCTACAAAGCCAGAAGTGAAGAGGGTAGTATTGTCCCTATAGTTGGTCCAGTTACCTACAGATTTCTCATATTTGGAACTAACCCCTCTTTAAAATCAGTCTTAGGTATATTGGTGTCTCATGGAGTGTAAAATTTTTTTAAGAACCAACAAAAGTATCCCACCATAAGCCCATGTATCAATTTGAAGCAAACCATCAAGTCTTTCTCTTCTTGTAAGTGCTCCACCCAAATTTTTATGGTCTATATTGAAGTCAAAACAAGTTTGTCTCATCAAACGAGCCTTTCTCAACTGATGACTTACTAAAGAGGTTGTAGTAACCCTCCGAGAAACTCTCTTCTCTTTTTTTTGTTAGGATTAGGTAATATTGATAGGGGGGGTGAATCAATATTACAGAACTTTGTTTTCAACTTTAAACAATTATAAATAATCCAAAGTAATGTAGAAATGAAAAGAACATATAAGCATAACACATTACTAATGACACCATGATTTGTTCTTGAGGAAACCCTGATTAAAGGGAAAACCCTGGTGGGGATGGTACCCACAAATATGCACTAAAGTATAATGTCCCTTTTAAGAGATCTAGCCATATTAGGAGTTGATTGTTACATAGTACATTTCCTCATTAGAGGATTACAAAAACCCTATTAGGGGCGAACAAAACACCTGGTTAAAGGTGGTGAGCACACTGCTTTTACAATCAATACTATCCCAAAATAGTTCACAAAAGGGGAACAATACAAGCACTTATCTTGCTTAGATAGTTTCAGTTATAGCTCTACCTCCTACTGATCTCACATCTAACTTCTACTATACTTTTCACAAACTTGTCATTAATCATCCATCTATTTCTTTCACAAGAGCAATCTATATTTATACAAAATTAACCTTCCAGTCAGCTCCACAAATGTTATACAAAACATAGTAGAAACTTGTGCAAATGATATATATGGATTCGACGCTCTTATATCACCAAAGAGTTAGAATTATACTTTATTTACAAGTCTTAGCACATTACCATATCTATTACGCTTTCCTTAATCTTTGCAACTATTCATGTACCCTAATATACTATTTTACTATTTTCGCACACCTTCCAAACACTGTATCTTGCACACTAGCTATCCAAAACTCATGCGATGTTAACTGAGGCATGTACATATCCCAAAATACCTCAAGTTACCTTCACAAGCTATAATACCTTGTATGTCTTCATTGCTATCCAAAACTATGGTACTGTACCCTTTTTTCCTGATTCTGGACTTAGTCATTTTCATGACTGTGAATCCAGTGACAATCTCCACAACATGCGATCATACTATCATAAGTGTTTCCATAAATGACAACCCTTAGAAGATTTTCAGTGCTCCAAAACATCACATGTCAACAATCTCTCCCTTTGGCATTGATGGAAACACTTAGAAAAATGACTAAGTGTCACAAAGCCCTTCTCTTTTTTTTCTTTCTCTTTTCTCTTTTTCTTCCTCTCCCTTTGACATCAATGGCAAAGATTATTCTCAAAATTTCAAAACTGAAGCATAGGTGGTCTAGTTACTTCTTACCAGATTTAAGACATCATGGAAGGATATTTCCAATGTCTTAATCTCCTCAACCCATGAACTTATTAGTAGCTCACTAACATGGATTAACCCATTCAGTGCATATGATGCAGTCTCTGCTACCTTAAGGTCAGTAGATACTATCATTGAACTTTCAACCTTTATCATCTCAGAGAGATGAGTCTCCAATATTGAGAGCTTGGCAGTTAATAGGTGTCTTAACAAACTAAATTTGTTTGCAAATCTCCCTTTCTCCATTTCCAGTAACCTTATTTTCTCTAGTAACCTGGATGTCTCCTTGTCAATTTCTTCCATAGTTTGTGAAGATGAATCACAACTATCCATTATTTTTTCAAGACTGACCCTGTCCTTTGCTATGGCCTCCTCAACATTTTTCAAATATCTACAAAGATTTATGCAATGGCTATATAGTTTCTTTCCTTGTGCCACACAACTCTTGGCCTTAAGAGTGGTAGCCTTAAGAATGTTGAAGTCCCATGAGATGAACTTATGAAATTCACTTAAATTCTTCTCCAAGAATTTTCTTTCAGCCTTCTCCTCTACTAATTTTAGCAATGAGTCAAAGTGACTATCAAATCTATCCAGTACTATACCGAGATTCTCAGTTTCATCTTTTTCTTTTAGGATAATCAGAGAGGGTAGTAGCTTGTTTGTTGTTTTTACTGCCCTGCCCATTATCTTGGCTCTTTTGTCTCCTTTCTGGGCTGATCTCTCCTTAGCTTTAGAAAATTCCATGAATGAGAGTCTCATTAGTTCATCTTCATCCATGCTATCCACATCAGAACTTATTGGTTTGGCAACACTTTCCGAAAATAGAGATGAATCAAGTTTGATTTTAGTGGTCTTTTATGTCTTAGGTTGTTTTTCTTGATGTCATTCTTGTTGTAACTCCTTCTGTACTTTTCCTGCTTATTTTTCTTCTGATTTCCTCTCTTCTATCTATTCCTAATCTTCAACTTCCATCACATTGTCCATCTTGTCCATGAATGGATCATTTATATCCTGTGAAGTGTCAAGGCTAATAGGCACACCAGTGACAAAGAAGTCTGGTTGTAAGTTAACTTGAGCACTCTTATCCACTATTTGTGAACTCTCTCCTAAACCCAATGACATAGGGTTAGCAATCTTAGGCGATGAATCCCTTTTAGTCATTTTTTGCATTAAAAATTTATCTAATGCCATTTGGGTATCTTCAATTACTTCATCATATCTTCTAGCCATGATTTTAACTAGTCTAGCCTTTGTTCTTAAAAGAGGTTTTAGTGCTTTTATGATTCTCTCTCTTTCCTGAATAGACACAATAGGCAACATATCATCAATTGTTTTGTTTCTTATGTTCTCATCCTTTGAATGTGCTAACTATTTTCTAATTTCTAGCTTGCTATACAGTTCTTTGGGAACACTAGATTCAACTTCCAAAAAATCCTTTTTGAAAACTAACAAATGCTCAATGATAGTGTCATCAATGATTACTTGATCCTCGGGGCTATATCTCTCATAGTATATTTTTATAGATGTTAGATTTCCATCTTTGATAACCCTCTTCTTTACTGATTTCATATCATGTTTCCACAACGTTTGTGGATTCTTTTGAACCATTTCCTCTTCCTCCTTTTCTATAACCTTTTATTCCTTTTTCTTCCTCTTTACCTCTGTTTCTTTTTCTTTTGGACTGACATTCCTAGATGATCTTCTAAGAACCTTTGTAGTCTCAGTCTCATGTGTTTCTTTCTTTTGGGGAACTGATAAATCAATGAAGTTATCAATGGTACTTGTCTTCTCTATTTCCAATGAGATGGGTGAATTAGTGGCAACACTAGAAGATGCCTCCATCTTGTTCTTCAAGTCCAAATACTGCTTCACCTTCACACTTCTACTCTCCTTAGTCACTGATCAAAAAGTTGTGGAAAAATAAAGTCTTTCAAGTCTTTTATTCATCGCAAGTTGAGTGTGTGCATTAAACATAGGTAGCTCAACTCTGCATGTCATCCAGTCAATGCAAAACTCACGAACATAGAAGATAAATCTTCAAGTGTTGCGATCTCATCCACATATTCAAGGACATTTGTACGTATCGTACATAAGCTCGCACAAGCTTATTCTACTTATATAGGGGCTGAATATTCTATTGTCTTCATCCACTACTCCCCATGAGGCCATGAGGCCTTCCACATTGATGCCTCAAAGAATTCATCATGCAAAGACACAACATCACAAGCTATCTCTCCCTGAACCACTGCCTTATTTAGAACTTTTACTTGCAAAATTTTTTCATTCTCTGCTTTCTTTCTTTCACTCATGTAATCATTTAGGCTTTTACCACTATCACTAATATTCTTCCTTATAACTATCGGTGGTGGGGTTTTAGGGTCATTGAATCTTCTTGGTCCTCTTCTATTGTTATCTCCATTATATTTACAAAATTTCACAATGTGACCTAGATTATTGCATTTGTAATAGATGGGTGGTCCTCTTCTATCTTGACTGGTCTACAGCTTATAGTACCTTGCTGTGTGTCCAAAGTTATTGCATTTCTAACATGTAATCTTGGTTACAGTTTCTTCTCTAATATAGTCTTGCTTATACCTAGATTGATCAGGTTTTCTGCAATCTGCCTTTTTATGTCCATACTCATAGAAATTAAAACATTAGCTAGTAAAGGGTTCAGAAGTACCATTACTTCTACAGTCTCTTTTCATGTGACCAACTTTGTTGCATCCAAAGCATCTACCTCTAATGTAGTCAAGGTGGGTGGATCCAATTAAGGACTGACCGACATTGTAGCCAAACCAATATGCAGTGAAAATACATAATACAAACAATAGATCTGATATGAAATAGAAGTCTATATTCATGAAAACACCGATTACATGAAATGTGCTAGGCTATGAGGCCTTTCCGCTTACGGCCAATTACAATGCAAATAACAGTCTACAAGATCTCGTAGGATCCAAATCTTTTCCCCAACATCAACATCCAGCTAGTCTAAGTCTGCAACAAACAGCTCACTGGTAGGCACCCTGGAAAGATCTAAACTTGTACTCAAACTTCCAAGCAATATTCCTACTCCTAAGCTCACAGGTTACTAACCTTCCTTTAAACAATCTATTGCCTTCCTTTCCACCTCCCCAAAACAACTACCCAAGCATCCTATAAATACTGATTCCCAACTGCAAGTTGGCTGATGAAACAATAAATCTTTACAAATAAATATTAAATGCTAAAACATCAGTTGACTCTCAAAAAACCTTACAAAATAAATAAACTCTCAAAGATGGCCCCAAATGGTCATCAGATCTACATAGGAGAATGCAACATGTGAGATCTAGGTCCCTACATGTCCAACGATCAATCCATAACACAAGGACAACGACCCAAATTAAATGCACCAGCCGGCCAAGCTGATCTATCAAAACAATCCAGTCGGTAAGTAAGAACACTGAGCAATAGAAGAAATAACCGAGCACCAGTCGACTGACCATGCCAAGCATGACCGAGCAATGCAGTTATCACCGAGTGCTAGTAAACCAATGCCTTCAGTTACCAAGTGTTCTTTAGAGACCGAGCACCTGAGTAACCATATAAACCAAGCAACTAGTCTCCCAAACTGAGCAAGAACTCCACCAAACCAAGATCAAAAATAACAATCTACCTTCAAAGATAAACATATTTTTGGTTGATACAGGATTGCCAAGAATCCTATTATGCTCCTGCATTAGACACCATAGGTAAGAAATATTTTCTCATAAGGAAATCAAGATCAGCTCAAGGGAATTAGAATAGGTATGCCAAATCTATTCTTCACCCATATCTCTTCTTGTCCTTCATCCCAAGTAGTCTTCACTTGATTCACTGTCTCATGCAGAAAGTCCTTATGTCTTCCACTTTGCTTATCCCTTTGGTCTGCAACTGATAGCAACTGACTCTAAGCACTACCAATCACCTCAGTGCCTCGGTAAGGTTCATCCTCTCCAGACTCCTTAACCAACTCAGTATCATCTTCATCTCTCTGTGTGATGAAGGTCACCATCTACTGAACCATCTCTACTAGCAAAACCATTTTCTTCTTCATCTGAACAAACTCTTTAGAGATATCATTCTCCTTCTCCTCCAAACTAGATTTCATAGGAATAGGCTCATCAACCTTCTGCTCTTGAGGTTTTTCATAAGGACAACACCTGATAACTCCACATCCCTTAACCCCTATCTCCTATAAAGGAATCATCTTATTCCAAGCTCCTTCATACCTAACCACATAGGTATTAGCACAACCATCAAACAAATTTTTTTTGTCAAACTGCCAAGCTCTAACAAGCAATAGGTGACAAGCATCTATAGGCAATACATCACACAATATCTGATCATGGTAAGATCCAATCTAAAACTTAACCAAGCATTGTTCTTCAACTCTATCCTTAGAAACATCTTGTATCCAACTAATCTGATAAGGATTAGGATGCTTCCTTCTTTCCAAATTCAATTTACTAACCATTTCATCTAAAACAAAGTTTTCAGAACTGCCACCATCAACTATGACATTACAAACCTTATTCTTGCACTTACATCTGGTTTTGAACAAATTCCTTCTTTGCACTAGTTCAGGAACACATGCAGCTAACCTTCTAGTGACAAGACATTCACCTTTCTCTGGAACATTCTCAATGTCTTCTTCAGTAGCTAATGCAACTCTTTTCTTAGGACACATGCAACTTCTATGACCAACTTCACCACAATTATAACAAGTGTCGGTGAGCTCATTCTTCCACTTTCCCCTCTGTTTAACATTCCTAGTAACTTGACCATTGGTAAATCCCACATCAGGCTTTGGGTTCTCTATCACATTACTCTTAGCAACTGCTTCACTAGTTTTACCATCTCGGTTCCTACTGTTATGTTTTCCTTCAAACTTCCTATTCAACTTCTCTTCAATCTTTAATGCTATTTGATAAGCATCACTAATTTTTGTCATCCGCACAATAAGTAACTCTTCTTGAATACTAGGTCTCAAACCATAGACATACCTAGCAACCTTTTCTTTATCAGCTTCAGAATGACCAGTCCTAATCAGGATTCTATAAAACTCCTCAGTATACTCCTATACCGATTTGTCATTTTTCTTCAAAGCTTGCATCTTCTTAAACATTTCCAATTCATAATCCATCGGAATGAATTTCTTCTTCAACTTATCAACCATTTGGTTCCACTTAGTGATCTTTTCTTTTCCTCTTCTAACTCTTTCCATCTAAACTTCTCTCCACCAGATATTTGCATGACCTTTCAACTTAGTCTTTGCAAATCTAACCCTATTAGGATCTTCTATTTCTTCATACTCAAACTATTCATCAATCTCATTGATCCAATCAATCAATTATTTAGTCCTAAGGCTTCCAACAAATGTAGAAACTTCAATTGTAGGTCTCTTCCCAATCTTAGACATAGCTTTCAGAATTTGATTCTCCTCAGAATCTCTAGCTTCTTTGACAACTTCTTCAAAATGATCTTCCTCAAATTCATCATCACTATCCTCCTTCAAGGTAGGCTTCTTCTTTCTCAATTCCTCTTGTATTTCTTGCACTTGTTTCTGCAAAGCCCTAAAATCATCAAGACAAAATTCACCAGTAGCTTCCTCTTCTTCATAGATCTCACAATTTCTCCTCAGAGGCATCTTCAAATCAAAATCTAGACACACCAGATCCACTTGGCTCTAATAGAAATAGAATTTTCTCAAATAGGAACAAACTTCACTCTAAAACCACCTAATGTAGTCAAGATGGGTGGATCCAATTAAGGATTGACTGACCTTGCAGCCAAACCAATATCTAGTGAAAATACACAATACAAATAGTAGATCTGATATGAAATAGAAGTCTATATTCATGAAAACACCAATTACATGCAATGTGTCAGGCTGTGAGGCCTTCCTAGTTACGGCTAATTACAATGAAAATAATAGTCTACAAGATCTTGCAGGATCCAAATTGTTTCCCCAACATCAGCATCCAGCTAGTCTAGGTCTGCAATAGGCAGCACACTGGTAGGTGTATACACCTAAAAATGGTCATCCAGACTATTAGCCCCTTTTGCTAAATCATAAATTGCTTATTCTTGATCAAATCCTAGCTCTATCATTTATTCGATTATTTTCTATGGGCTAACCATCTTATCCTAAGTCTTTATTTATTAAAAGGAATATTTCCTCCCCTTTTAATAAATAAAAAGCCCCCACTTTTCCTCTTATCCTAAGTTGCACAAATAAAGCATTATTCTTATTTTATAAAAAGGGAAAAAGCACTTTTTGTCTCATATGGACACAAAAGTCAACTCCTATTTTCCTATTGGAGGATACTTGTGCACATGGATTGCTCCTCTTTCAAGCTCCACCGTTGATTAAATCTTTTGCCTCTTAATCTCCATGGTCCATTTCTCCTCATTTCCTATAAAAGAAGAGCTCTCTTCTTCATTCTAGATCCCCAACTTTTTATGCTATTGTTATGCTACAGGTTTTCTAGGTCATCTTGGAGCTTTTGGAGGCATTCTTGCATCTAGGGTTTGAAGATTTGGAGCATTATTGGCATTCATCTTGGATCTTCATCAACACTCTATCTTCTTGTCTTCATTCTTGCATCATCATGGCTTTCTTGCTTCATAGTTAGATTTCATTTCTTGCATAGTAGCTTCATTTTCATGGCATTCTTAGCTTAGATTTCCTTTATGCTTTAGATTAATTCATCTAGTTTAACTAGGAGGCTTTTTAATACTTGCATCTTTCATTTCCATAGTTTAGCTTGCATTTCCATTCTAGCATAGCATTGCATTGCATTTTCATTCTTGATTCTTGAGGATATTGGCATTCTTGCCCTTGTCTTCATTGAATCTCCCATTGCATGGTTTACTAGCAAGGTTATTGGCTAAATAGCTCTAGCTGAGAGCATTCTTAAAAACCCTTGCACTCCATGCCTAGGGAGCTATGGATCGATTTGTGAGGGCTCATTCTTGAGTTTCCTTGCATGTAATGATTCATAGAAGTGTGACACATTTATAGCACACAGTAGGCACCCAGGAAAGATCTAAACTTGTACTCAAACTTCCAAGAAATCTTCCTGCTCCTAAGCTTGCAAGCTGCTAACCTTCCTTTAAACAATTTGATGCCTTCCTTTCCATCTCCCCTAAACAACTACCCAAGCATCCTATAAATATTGATTCCTAGCCACAAGTCGGCTGAAGAAATAAAAAATCTTTACAAATAAATATTAAATGCTAAAACATCAGTCGGCTCTCACAAAACCTTACAAAATAAATAAAATCTCAAAGATGGACCCAAATGGTCATGAGATCCACATAGGAGAATGCAATGCACCAAATCTAGGTCCCCACATGTCCAGTGGTCAATCCATAACATGAGGAGCATGACCCAAATTAAATGCACCAGTTGGCCAAGCTGATCTATCAAAACAATCCAATCACTAAGTAAGAACACCGAGCAACAGAAGAAATAACCGAGCACCAGTTGACCAACCATGCCAGGCATTACTGAGCAACGTAGTTATTGTCGAGCACCAGTGAACCGATGCCTTCAGTTACCGAGCATTGTTCAGAGACCGAGCACCCCGGTAACCATATAAACTAAGCAACCAGTCTCCCAAATTGAGCAAGAACTCCACCAAACCAAAATCAAAACTAACAATATACCTTCAAATACAAACATATTTTTGGTTGATACAAGATTGCCAAGAATCCTAGGATGCTCCAGCATCAACCTCTGAAGGGTTTGAATTTTTCTCTATAATCTTCATTTGTAGGTCTTTCATTTGAAATAGATTTTTCCTCATTCCTAGCTTCATTTGGTTCTTCTTGAGTTTTTGAACTTCTAGCTTCATTGGGTCCACCTATGTTACCTTTAGTTCTTTGTTCATTATTCTTCTAATTTCTTATGTGTAACTCCTCGATGAGTAGTCTGGCTTGAGTGAGTTCACCTTTGATGATCTGATTGTTGTTATCCAATTCTTGATATTTATCTTTGTAATGCTCAAGTTCAGTCTTCATATTATCTATCTGAAGGTTGGCTTGTTTTAGTGGCTCTTCAACTTTATTTCTTTCATCCTTCTCATTTTGAATCTCCTTGATCATCAAGAGATTGATTTGTTCTTTCTCTTCCTCGAGCATCTTTACTTTTTCTGATGTTTCATTATTAGAACATTATTTGATTTTCTCCATAAGGTATTGTCTCTAATCTCTTACAGTCACAAGTTGTTCTTTAAGTTTCCTCATGAAACCTTCATCTCTTCTTAATTTGAATTTTAGTTCACCATTTTCAGCTTTCATCTTATCCAGATCCTCAAGTGCAGCTTCAAAGTTTACTTGAAAGTCTTTTGAATCCATTCTGATCTCCCTTAAGTTGTTAAGCTTTCTCTCAAAGGGCCAATAGCTCTAATACCAATTGTTAGGATTAGGCAATACTAAGAGAGGGGGTGAATCAGTACTAAAAAAATTTTTTCTTAACTTTAAACAATTATAAATAATCCAAAGTAATGCAGAAATGAAAAAAAAAATAAGCATAACAGATTACTCATGACACCATGATTTGTTCTTGAGGAAACCTTGATTAAAGGGAAAACCCCGGTGGGGATGGTACCCACAAATATGCACTAAAGTATAATGTCCCTGTTAAGAGATCTAGCCCTGTTAGGAGCTGATTGTTACATAGTACATTTCCTTGTTAGAGGATTACAAAACCCCTGTTAGGGGTGAACAAAACACCTGGTTAAAGGTGGTGAGCACACTGCTCTTACAATCAATACTGTCCCAAAATAGTTCACAAAAGGGGAACAATAAAAGCACTTATCTTGCTTAGATAGTTCTAGTTATAGCTCTTCCTCCTACTGATCTTGCATCTGACTTTTGCTATACTTTTCGCAAACTTTTCATTAATCATCCATCTATTCTTTCACAAGAGCAATCTATATTTATACAAAATTAACCTTCCAGTCATCTCCACAAATGTTATACAAAACATAGTAGAAATTTGTGCAAATGATATATATGGATTCAATGCTCTTATATCACCAAAGATTCGGCATTATACTTTATTTACAAGTCTTAGCATGTTACCATATCCATTATGCTTTCCTTAATCTTTGCAACTATTCATGTACCTTGATATATTATTTTATTATTTTTCTCACACCTTCTGAACACTATATCTTGAACACCAACTATCCAAAACTCGTGATCTTAACTGAGGCATGTAAATATCCCAAAATACCTCTAGTTAGCTTCACAAGCCATAATAACTTGTATGTCTTAATCGCTATCCAAAATTGTGGTATTGTACCCTATTTTCCTGATTCTGGACTTTGTCATTTTCATGACTGTGAATCCAATGGAAATCTCCACAACATGCGATCATACTATCATAAGTGTTTCCATAAATGAAAACCCTTAGAAGATTTCCAGTATTCCAAAACATCACATGCCAACATTTCTCTGCTAGTCTTCCCAATGCTATTGAGAGCATTGAAAAGATTCTTCACAACAATGGCATTTCTCTCCATTTTCTTGTTCACACGAATCTTCAATTTCACAAGCATAGGTCTCATCTTTCGCATCTTTAACAACTGCACAAAAATTTGACAGTGCTCAACCAATGTCTTCTTTCTAAAAAATTGATCATAAATTTTTGATGCCCACAACCTAACGGTTCTATGTGACCTCTTTCCTTCTTAATTATTCATAATCTTCTCCTCAATTTAAATTAACCATTTAGGTGTTCTTGAAAGCCCCAAATTCGAAGATTGATTATCTTTATTGCAAGGGACTTCATTTTGCATATAATTTGGAGATGTGTAATGTTCATGTGGTTCTTGTGCAACATTTTCATTCCCCAAGTGTACATTTTCAATCTCCATCTATACATTTTCATGTTCATTCCATTCATTTTCATTCCCCAAATCTACGTTTTCATTCCCCAAGTCTAAATTTCCATTCTCCATCTCTACATTTTCATCTTCACTCCATACATTGTTATTCACAAAATTAATTTCCATATTATTTTCAAATTCAACATCCTCTTCACTTGCAACTACATTTACGGGGTCACCTTGATTAATGTTTAACATACCTTCTCTGCTTCTTCGGTGATTTTCCCTATCTTTTTCCCTATATGCTTGAATTTTTCATCCATCACCTTCCTTTTCTATTTAGCCTTTCGACAGTTGTCGATTCCCATGGTGAGACCACAAGTTGACAAAAAACAAAAAAAGGGCCCCAAATTAGTTTTTCTTTCCTACAACCTGTGAAAAATGTCTGAAATCCCATGCTTCTCTGGTCTGTGGGGATAGGGAATATTTTGGTCAAAGTTACACTAGTCAATAATCGGGTACCTGATATTTCCAGGTACATGAAAAAATAGCGGGAGTAAATGAAAAAATTAAAAATTTATATATAAAAAGAGGTATATAATGTATATTATCTATACTAATGTATATAATATATATATAATACATATTATATATATATATATATATATATATATATATATATATATATATATATATATATATATATATATATATATATATATATATATATATATATATATAATGTATTCGAAAAAATACCTGCATAGTTGATTTGATGACAGATAGTTTCAACCCAAGTCCTCTTGAAAGTATCCAACATAGGATTTTTCTACAGACTCCTTGTAATTTCGGTGGTCTAACTATACTAAATAAGTAGATGTCATCATCTGTTCTACAAACTAATAGTGGCATAAAAATTGATGTAAGAACATTTAAGGTACATTATCCCCATGACCCCTTTTAACACATCTAAATGCTCAAGTGTGTCTGAAGGGGTTGTAGGACCCCTTAGGACCCCTAGGAAGTCCCCATGACCCCTTTTGAAAAATTTGAACACTCAAGTGTGTCCGAAGGGGTCGTAGGACCTGTTGACACTAAAAATTCTAGGTCCTAAAGGAACAAAATGTCAGGGAAGTATAGTATACATATTTCATATTTTATACAATTTCTCTATGTTGAAAAATTAAAATGATAAAAGAGCATATATGTTTGTCACTTTTTATTTTCATTTATTAGGTTGTTAGTTATTTTACTTCAATTAATTTAAAACATATTCATTTGAAATAAATAATTATTCTAAAAAATAATAAATTAAATGATAAAAAAGGTGGCAAGAGGGAGTTGAACCCTCAACCTCTCAAGCCGACCTCTTTTCCCTACCTAACTACCCAACTCTACCCCCTACGAATTACTCTATATTATTCCTTTAGAGTATGTGTCTAAATAAATGTATAAATTAAAGATAATCTTATCTCCTTTAAAATAAATTATTAAAATTAATATTGTTTATGAGATAGAAATTTTAAATTTTATGATCATTAATAATGGTTTCATTTTAATTTGTGATTTACCCCCCAAAACCCTAAAAGTTAAAAATATGATAAAAAAGGATATCATTTGATGAATATAAGTATGTTAGGGTTTTTTGATATTAGTTTTTATGTATCCCTACATTTAATTAGATATTTTCTCCTTCATTATTTTTTAACATTATTATATTTTAGGGTAAAAGGCATGTAGGTTGATTGTTTATCTTTTAGGGTTTGAATAGTAATTGATTGATTTTATTCTTTAGTTTCAAATCCCTCAAAGAAGTTTTTCACTTTATGCTTTTATCTTAATTTTAGAGCAAAGTGGGTGTAAATAATTTTACCCCACTTTATTTAATTTTTCATTCATGAATTAGTTAATTAATATATGTATTACGTGTGGTTGTAATATTATTTTGTATTAAGATTGTTTTTGACTTTAGGGTAAATGCATTTCTCCTTTTATTAGGGTGAAGTAACAAACCTTGTTTTACCCTAAATGCTTTTTAATATTTCTATGTAGCATTATTATGTTATGTTTGTAAATGAATTTGTTATGTCTTATTTTGAAAATAAAAATAAAGTGCTAAAATATAATGTTATCTTATTTATTAATTTTAGAAACTATTTCATTATTAAAATCCTTTATAATTTAATAATTGATATGATTGATATTATTTTAGATTATTAATGTGGATGATATATTATGAATTTTTATGTTTCATTTTTCACTTTATGATAAAGTATGACATGTATTCATTTTCAATTAATTATTAATTAATAAATGAATAAATAAATTTTGTATAGGTCTAATATATTATGTATGAAATGATTTCAATTTTAAATTTTTAATATTAGCTGATATTAGGTGTTTTGTGCATGAACTTAAATGTTGGATTATTATGCACACAATGCAATAATCAAGTTGAATTTATGGGAAACATTTCCCGAAAAAACCATTATTATGTTTTATATTGTGTACTTTGGGGGTAGTTGTATAATTAAGTCCTATGAAAGGGCATATCCTTTCACAGGGAACCATTGGGATTTATACTTATATTCATTCAAATGTAAGCAAAAGAGAGACAATCAGTCATGGCAAAAATTGGAAAGTCTCCCAAATTGACAGATTTGAATTTAATGCTCAAAATCTCATGTACGAGTATTAGATAAGTGTTTGTGCTTTAATGTTAATATAGTTTTTTATGTTAAATTAGTTTCTCAGATTACTCTGTGAACCAGGGTATCCTACTATGTTTTCTATTTGATGCATTCATTTATGATTAATTTGTACAATTTGAATAATGGTTGCATGGTCTGAGAACTTGTTACTGTTTCCTTTCAGGATCTTAAGTTGGGTTAAAAACCATAGGACCTATTGTATAAGTTGTTTTTTAAAAAATTTAAATAAAAGCTTGTAGGGTGATGGTCTCACTTTACAGGAATGAGTTATCTTAAAACCATCTCCGTTTATATGCAGGATTGAATGTATCTGACTCTATTCCCAATTTGGCATCAGGCACTGGTCTATTCGTTCATGTGAAATTGTCATTTTATTCTTTCTATGGTTTACATATCCTATCTATTATTTTCTTTACAAAGCTTTCAAATAAGTTTAGCAATATTTTCAAACCTTAGTTTAGATTTCAAGCTATCTGACAAAAGGATTGTTAACCCCCTTTGGAAAGATTTTCTTTTGTTGTGCACGTATTTGTGCAGTTAGAAAGCATATTTGATTCAAGCCTACCAGCCTTGGCTAAATCAAGCTAGATTTACAGAGGCACTTGTTTTATGCCTGTCAGTTGGCCTCAAAACGGTCTAGCATTTTTGAGCACCAACAAATTGGCGACTCTGGTAGGGACCCTATCAGTGAAAGGGAGTTTCAAGATCTCTAGTTAATATTGTAAAGACTCTACTGGGATATAGGAACTCAGAGTAATTATTAATTCCTCACAGAAGGTGAGGTGGCGAGTCTAAAATTTAGTTTCAGGTGAAGCCTATGTTAGGGAAAAGATCTCTAAAGAACAAGCGGTTCATCGAATTGGAACCAAACAATGAAGAAAGGATTACAAGAAGCGACAATGATTGATTTAAAGTTTTTTCTAATCCATTGTTTAACATGGATAATGATCAAGAGAACATTAATGATCACTATGACAATCAACACTAGGGGGATGAATTAGGCATGTCTCCCTTGAATGCATTCATTACTTTAGAATAGTGTGATAATGAAAATGTGGTGAGTTTATTTATGAGGATGATTGATATCTTCAATAAAATACCTTCTGATATCAGGCCAAGTTTTTCAAACAATATATATAGTTTAGGAGTAACTCATGAATAAGTAAAGCTTCTTCTTAAAATTGTATACGAAGATGTAATAGAAGAAAATGATAAAGTTACAAAAGGGGCACAGAAACCTAATGATATTCTAGATTCAGATGAACAAGAAAATTCAAATCAAGTAGAAGAAGAATCTATACATGGTAAGATTTGTATGGAGACAAGTATCAATGGCCACGATGGTGAGGAAGAAATCTCCTCAGCATAGAACAAATTTTAGATTTGTTGGATATTGAATATCATAAGTATGTTCAAAAGAATAGTTTAAATTTTTCCTATAATCATCAAGATGGGCATGATCAGGTTATATTTGATACAATAAAATCTCCAGGGAGTGAAACATTTGATGAAGGAAATATGTTTATGAATGGTTGTGAAAAGGATGAAGAATTTTCTAGATATGGACCATATGTTAATCCATTATGTGATATGAATGAAATCTCTCCAGACTATGAAGGTGAGTCAATACATTTTGATGAAATGGAAAATAAATTTCAAATGAACAAAATAATTCAGGAAGGAAATATTCTTGTGAAAGGTTCTGAAAATTCTTCAAATTTCCTCAATAGTGAGGGCAAAATATTGCAGAATATTCATGAAGATGGTAGCTTTTGGAAAAGGTCTTTCGGCATACACTACCATACTCTTAGAGATAAGCTCGTATGTGATGGAACACCTGAGGAACTAGAGGTAAGTCCTCATGGAGGTATGTACTACTACTAGGAGGTAAGTATTTTTGGAAACCCTTCTGAAAATATTTCTAATACATTCAACATTAATATTTATATTTTCTCAAAATTATTGTATGAAAAGGGAAAGAAAATATCATATCAGACTAATATTGAAAAGAAACATTCATTCCCCAAATTCAGAAGGATAGAAATAGACAAGATGAAAAACTTCATCAGTATTGTTAATGATTTTAGGGATTACTATGATAATTTTTTTTATAAAAAAATTCTTGAGAACATCCAGATTAATAATATAATGATTCATTATAAGAATTGGAGGTTTTTTTACAAATTATTTTTCAAATATGAATATGGGGATTTTTCATGAATCTTACAAAAGGAGTTAAACCCTAAAAATCATATTGTTAGAAATAGGAAATACTGAGAGGGGGGTGAATCAGTATTCTACAAACTTTATCTCTTACCCAATTATGGATATAACAGATTATCTTTATAAATGCATAGCATAAGAAGCTAAACTACATGCATAGCAATAAAACTAAAGAACTCATAACACATGATTTGTTCTCGAGGAAACCCTGGCCAAGGGAAAACCTTGGTGGGGATGGTACCCACAAAGATCCACTAATCAAAAGTATCCTGTTAAGGATGTTGACCCTATTAGGAGTCTATTACAAACATATAGTGTATCAGTCCTGATTAAGGGACTATAGGCCTTGTTAGAAGCCTCAACCCTGTTAGGAGTTGGTAGTACAAAATGTGATTACTAGCTGAGCCCATTGTGCAAAAAAGTAATGTAAAATATACACTAATTACAAAATAGGTTAAGTTACATAACCTTATACTGCTTGCATCAATATCTCTTCGTTGATCTTTCACTATCGCTATTAGATATGCTACATATACTTCGCATCATACTTCTACAAAATACTTTCTGCTTATTACAATTACTTCTTCTTACACTTTACAATTACAATTACATATATACCAATAGTTTTAACCAAGAGTAAACATATAAGATGTCATCCCTTTATATTTTTAAGAAATTATTTTGATAAACAAAATAATCCCTTAACTCTTTACCAATTCTGCCTTCATATACTGTCTTGTCGGCTTCACACTGTCTTTGGTAAAACTATCATAACTTCTTTTGTACATTTTGTACTGGCTTGTGCTCTAAGATGGGTCATCATTGGTCACCATAGATTCTATGTTCAAGTGTGCAAGCATTGAACTCACTTTAATCAATGTCACAAACAAAAACTGTGTCCGAGTACACTGGTAAAAATATTGTCTCTACTTAGACAAATATGCAATGCACTCTGTCATACTTGCTCTCTGACTTGTGTGATCTTCATGTGGATCATATGTTTCCATAATGACAACATCTATGCAATCAACTCAGCCAAGTTGCCAACAATCTCCCCCTTTGTCATTGGTGGCAACATATGAGAAAATTGGCTAAGTGTGCAACTCCAAAATCTCAAAATTGACAAAATTGTGGCCATAGTATAACATATATATACTATTCTTATAACTCCACAAAAATCTTATCTATAATACAATACTCCCCCTAAGAGTATCAACTCTTATCATATACTATCAATTTTTTGCTAAATATCTCTCCCCCTTTGACAATAATGACAAATTAACAGTAGGGAGGGCTACAAAATTGTATCAAAAAGTTATACCTCAATGTATTTATTGCAAATCTGATAGGCTTGCAACACAATCTACAAAATATGTCTTCATGTTTTCTATCTCCTTTTCCCATGACTTCTTAATGGAATCAGTAACATTGAGTAGTGCGCTCAGTCCATAAGATGCTATTTGACAAGCTTGGAGGTTTTCAAAGTTGAATTTCTAAAAAGATGTCTTAGCTGTAAGACAATCTTCTAACTGCTCTCCAATAACACTTAACTTCATAGAAACATGCTCTCTCAAAAGAGTATATCTCCTCAACTTCCTGTCTTTCTCATCTTGTAAAATTTTCATTTCATCAAAAAGTTTCCTAACTTTCTTTTTAACATCATAGACCTTCACATTAGGGTTAGATAGAAGGTTTGTTTCATTCATAATCTCAACTTTCTTCAATTATATCTTCTGATCTTCCTCAACTGTCAAAGTTTCTAATTTTGTACACTATATGTACAAAGATTTTCCTGTCTCCAAATGTTTCCTCAAATCTTTGATACTGATATCAAGAGTACTGATATCATTGCTGATGTACTAACTGATGTTTAACAACATTCTAGCCTCATAGTCTGCCTGTGCTTTCACTTTTGCAATATCAACTAGGTTAGTGAAATCATCATAAAAAATGCTCATCACTTTCTTTGCCTTGTCCATAGGTTCTACTTCTACAATCTGTGTGGTCACAATACTTTGTAGCTTTTCAGTTAGGTCCTTCAGACATCCTTCTAGACTTTTAACTTTCTTATTCTTCCCAATGATTTTGTTTAAAGATGTGATCAATTCCATTAGATCACCATCATCCACTTCTTTTTCCAAATCCTCAAACAAAGATCTAGTTGCTTCTTCTTTCTAGTCTTAGGAATAAGACTGATTTCTTATTTAGAGGGTATAGATGCTTGTACTTTTGATACTTTGGATTCTTCAATAGTAAATTGGGTCTTCTCTACTTCTGTAGTTCTATCCGGTTCATCAAGAGCCGAATTGTCAACAATGTTCTCTAGATTCTTGAATACATTATCATCAGTATCCAAGGTGATCCTTGTACCTTCAAGGTTAATAGCTAGTGGAGAGGGAATATCCTCTTGTTCTGCTTCTTCTACTTGCTCTGTTGCAACTGATGTCTCTCCAACAATTTCTTCCATAACTTTGATTATTGCTTGTTCAGTCTCTGCATTCACTTGTTCATATTGTCCTGCCATAATCTGAATGGTTGTCATTTTTTTCCTTAAATGGGTGCCAAGGGGCTTTATAATTTTCTTAAGATGTTTATCATCTCTTACATCACATAGTTTCTTCACAAGATTCTCTCTGATAGATTTGTCTTCTTCTTGTTCTCTCATCTTCCTGTTAGCAAGTTTCTTCAATAATTCATCAGGTATCTTTCCCTGAATAGAGTCAAAACTCTTATTAGCCAGAATCAAATGGTTGACCACCACATTTTCAAGATTCAATTTATCAAAATAGTCATAAAGGTCATAGTACTCATTCATTTTAGTGAAGTCTCCATCTTTTATAATTTCTTCATTCACTCTTTCAACTCTAGGTTTCCATGCTTTCTTCTTCACAGAAGTGTCGTCATCTTTAATTTTTGCAATTTTCCTAGGTACTGGTGGCACCAAATTTTTCTAGCTCTTACCAATTCTAGTAGCAATTTCTTTCACTCTCTTGCTCGATGTGGAGGAAGTAGATCTAGTAGGCTTGCCTGCTACTTGTTCCTTCTTAGGTTCCTCTACTTTCACCTTGACTGGTGCTGCACTAGATGATAAGGGAGGTACAAATAAAATCTCTTTCTATCCAATATCTCTAATTGTTGTTGCTATCTTCTTTACCACTAAGAATTATCTCTCTATCAATCCTGTATCCTTCAATATTTTCTTAATAGTGTTGTCAACTCTTTTCTTAGACTATTTCTCCTCAAGTATAGCCTTTGTGAAGTTGAAATTCTCTTCAGAAGTTCCAAATCTATTACTGGGGGTGTTGACCTTGTATTTAAGTAGCCTATTCACATATTCTTCTATCTCTATTTTAGATATTTCATAGCCAAGAGGGTCTATGAACTCAATTCCAGGTTCAACTGCTTCAATGTGTGTAAATTCAGTGTCAACCATAAAACATATTTCATTCTTGTATTTCTCCATAAGAGACTGTGGAATTCTTGATTTGCTAGACACAATATTCTGAAATGTCTTAATAACTAGTACTGCACTCTCATTAGTACTGTTAATAACATGCTTTCTATATACTACATTAATCCTTTCCATTGTATTTTTTCCATCATTCCAATCATTTCCTATGGTGTAAGGAAATCTCCTCAAAAGATGAAAAAACATGTAAGTGATCAAAGATGAAAATCTAAATTATGCATACTTTGTCTTCTTAATCTTCTCCAAGCTCTCAAATAGTTGAATTCTCAGAATTTCACACATATCAACTGGGAATTTGTCAACACACATCAAATAAGCAATGTGTACCATTCCATCTACCATGTCATCCTCTCTTGAATTTGCACAAAACTTGGTTGTTAGGATCTTGCATAGGTATCTAACATCAGGTTATTGAATCTTACTAATTACAATTCCTCTGCCATTATAAGATGATTTAGTTTTATCAATGACTATCTTTCTCATGTTCTTCTCATTTAAAGGAATAGCTCCAGATTTAGACAGTCCAGTGACTTCATGAATCAAATCAGCTGTAATGTCTATTACTCTATCTTCTAGCCAAAACTTCCCATTATGAATTCTGCTAAGGATTATCTTAGTCCATACTTCATTATCAAACTCATACTGCAATGCATACTTAACAATCTCATTGTCTTTCAAATGATCATATCCTTGTTTCAATGACATGTCCTAGTTGTAAATCTTCTCATACTCACTAGTAAAATCACTATCACTGATGGTTTCTAACTTGCATCCCAGATAACTTCTTACATTCTCTAAATGCAAAACTCCATCTGGCACGGATGATAAAGCTAACTTAGGGTCTTCTTCCAGAGGTTCAACTGGTTCCCTCTTCATTCTAGGTCTATTTTTATCTCTGATATTGTGAATTAAAGATACATCCATGATTACTTCAAATTCCTTTTACCGATTTATAGATCTGTCACGTAAAATACCTTGATTTTGTAAATTTAGGGCTTGCGTAGATTCGACGCTCAAATCCTTCACCAAATCATTGCAAAAATCTTCCAATCACTGCTCTTTGATCTCTTTAACACTTGTGTTCTCTTTGATGATCAAATAACACCGATCATAATCTTTTATTACTTTAATCTCACTTAGTTCTGACATCGCATTCACTTTGTCTACTATTTCTTTCCAAAAAGTTGTTTTTTCTATCCTACAAAACTTAAAACTTCTTGCGATCTCACAAAACATAATATTTTTCTTTTCACTCTCAACCATAGCATCATAATATCATAAACTACCTTCCATTAATTGCACAAGACTTAATTCATCATAAATCTACTTCTACACTAATCTAAGTTCCTAATCTACTATAATTTTCATAAATTAAGTGCTTTGAGATAGGTCAGGTAAGGATTCATTCTTACCAATTGATACTTCACCTTTCTGATTGCCTTCAATGTTGAATATGTCTCCTTGATCTGTGCTTTTAACAAACTTCACTTCATCTATATTTCTACAACAACCTTTTTGTTTGTTACCTGCATCTTCATTTCTTCTTTCATGATTTCTAGGGTTAGGGTTAGGATGAAAAACTCTATTGTTCATTCTGCAAAACCTTTCTGTATGTCCAATCTTGTTGCATATCTAACAAACAATTCCATTACTTCCATATCTTGTTCCAGGTGGATTAATCTATCATCTACAATTTCTAGCAACATGTCCAACCTTGTTGCATCTATAACATATTACTCCATTTCTTCTGTTCATATCTTCAGTAGGTTTCTTATCTGCATTGTTAGTATTCCTAAACATTCTACTATTATTATTATTCTCAATAAGTTTAGGTTTTCTACATTCAATAGCTCTATGTCCAAATCCATGATAGTTATAACAATAACCATTAAAAGGTTTAAATTTCTTACCTGTGCAATCTTTCTTCATATGACCAATAGTATTACAAGAAAAACATCTACCTTTGAATTCTCTTTGCATACCTTTGGATGATTTATCTTGGTTCAGTGATTCTTCTTCTTTAGGTTTATCTTCAGATTTGTTGATCTCATCAGACTTCTTCTCATCTAAGCTTTCAAATACTTTCAAATCTGGTTCCTTGCTTTCATTATTTGCTTTAAGAGTGTTGAATCCAAGACCAGTCTTAAGATATAATGGTTTCTGAAAAGATGCTTGTGTATCAATCTTCTCACTAGTTGAATATAGCCTTTCAAGTTGTTGCTTGGATTGAGTCAGTTCGTCTTTCACAATCTTGTTGTATTTCTCAAGTTCAGCATACTGCAAATTGACTTTCTCAAGTTCAAATGTTACATTTCCAAGTTTAGATTTTAGTCCTTCATTTTTAGTTTTTAGACTTTCATTCTCAGATTTTAGATTTGCTTCATTCTTGCCATTTCCATCTTTCAAACTAAGCTTCAAATTTGCTATCTTCAATTCATGCTTAAGGATCTCATTTTCTTTTTCCAAATTGTCATCACAATCTTCAATAAGAACTTCAGATTTCTTTTTAGATCTTAGATCTTCTAATTTTTTTTTCAATTTCTCAATGAGGTTCTTTGCATCATCATATTTTCCTTTCAGAGTGTCTCTTTCATCAGTAATCATATCAATCTATTCAAGAGCTTCTTCAAGATTCTTTTGTAGTTGATCCATATCCATAGAGATCTTACTCAAGCTGCTAGGCTTTCCTTGAATGATTCTTTTCTGAGTAACTAAGCTTTGATACCAATTGTTAAAAATAGGGAATATTGAGAGGGGGGATGAATCAGTATTCTACAAACTTTATCTTTTGCCCAATTATGGATATAATAGATTATCTTTATACATGCATAACATAAGAAGCTAAACAACATGCATAGCAATAAAACTAAAGAACTCATAACACATGATTTGTTCTCGAGGAAACCCTCACCAAGGGAAAACCCCGGTGGGGATGGTACCCACAAAGATCCACTAATCAAAAGTATCTTGTTAAGGATGTTGATCCTATAAGGAGTCTATTACAAACATATAGTGTATCGGTCCTGATTAAGAGACTATAGGCCTTGTTAGAAGCCTCAACCCTGTTAGGAGTTGGTAGTACAAAATGTGATTACCAACTGAGCCCACTGCCTAAACAAGTAATGTACAATATACACTAATTACAAAATAGGTTAAGGTACATGACCTTATACTTCACATCATACTTCTACAAAATACTTTCTGCTTATTACAATTACTTCTTCTTACACTTTACAATTACAATTACATATATACCAATAGCTTTAACCAAGAGTAAACATCTAAGATGTCATCATTTTATATTGTTAAGACATTATTTTGATAAACAAAATAATCCTTTAACTCTTTACCAATTCTTCCTTCATATACTGTCCTGTTGGCTTCACACTGTCTTCGGTAAAACTATCATAACTTCTTTTGTACATGTCGTACTGACTTGCACTCTGAGATGGGTCATCATTAGTCACCATAGAGTCTATGTTCAAGTGCACAAGCACTGAACTCACTCCAGTCAATGTCGCAAACAAAAACTATGCTCGGGTACACTGGTCAAAATATTGTCTCATACTTAGATAAATATGCAATGCACTCTATCATGCTTGCTCTCTGACTTGTGTGATCTTCATGTGGATCATATGTTGCCATAATGACAACATCTATGCAATCAACTCAACCAAATTGCTAACACATATATTCAAAGAAAATATAGTAATTTAAGACAGATTAGAAGATATTTAATTAGTAAAGTGATAGATAATGATGTTTTCAGATTTTTACTACTCTTACATGATCAAAACAAAGTTTTTGACAAAGGAAAAGAATAAGTTGCACTGAAAATGCCATCGGTGGAACTTTGATTTTTTTTTTAAGCAAATTCAAAGGTCCCAGATCCATGACTAGAAGGCAAACTTTTTTCCAAACAATTATAGGGTATTCACAAATGGTAAATTGTTTGAGGTACGCATTTTTGGACCTTAGTATCTTCATGCTCAAATATTCCTTTGTCAATTATTGTTTGTATATTTAAATATCTTTAGTGATTTTTCATATGAATGTTATCAAAATCTGCCAAGTTGCAAAATAATAATATTCATTAACCATATTTTGAACATGGCACATATAGCAACAATAATATTTTATTATCAATTGCTGATGTGTGGAGTCATATTAGATACGAAGTTTTTGTGAATTCATGTTTTTAATTGAAGGAGAACAAAGTTTTATAGATGCTGCTCAAAAAACAAAGAAAAGAATCAAGTTTTTGTATTTGGGCTCCAGATTTGAGGCCATTTTTTAGCAGCAAATGAGTATTTCTACATCTAAAATGACTCCCAAGCCTTTTCCCATAACCAGAGGGAAATTTTGTGGCACTTCAATGTGTTTTTGGGATGTCAGCATGCCCAAAAATGCCTAGACATTTCTAAAAACGGACGGCAAAATTGTATTCCCGTGCAAACTATTGGAGTCATTTTTTTGGGCTATGTACATGCTGTAAACAATAATTTTCAAGTTAAAATGATTTTCCCAGCCATGTGCCTCAACATGGGGGACATTTTTACAACATTTTTAATCATTTTGGAGTGCCAAGAAGCCCATAAACGGCCCAGATTTATAAGCAACAACCAGCATGAGGGAATTCAGAAATTTATTACTAATGGAGCTTGGTTGCATATTGTTGATGTTATATGTTAATGCATTCCTGTTGAAGCTGATGAGAAAAAATGTGATGATTGCGGATGTGCACATAATACATTGGTTGAAAATATTTTAGGGAATATCAGACAAATAAATGTTGCAAGTGTAATTTTGAATTCAACAATTTTTAATTTTCTCCCTGCAGCATTAATGATGGAAGTTTTTTGAACTAGTTATGAGCACATGCATACTGGAGGTTTGAGGAGACAAAAATTTAGACACCAGCAAATCTAAAAGAGGATACTCTTCATTAGACCCAGAGAAAACATTTGGTGGTTACGTACTATGCAAAATTGATGATTTTTAATAAGTCTGGATTTATGGATGTGTTCAGTTTTCCTAATGATGATAAACATCATCAAAAGTTCAATCACACTCAACATTTACAAAACTGGTTTAATAAAATGGAAGGCAATATGAAGATGTGCGGAATTTTAAAGAAGCGAGTGATGGGTACGTTAATGTTGGAGGAAAGTATGGGAGTGCACAACCAAATAAATATACTCATGGCTTGTCCAATGAGGAATTACACAGTCAGAAACATAATCGTATCTCTAGGCATGGCATGAAAAATAGATACTTCCATCCATATGAAAATACACAGAGCAGAGATAGAAGTATTACACAAATAATGATTCTGGCAATCAAAAATTTTTCAATGATCAATGCTTTGGGGATACTGCGCAGCAAGAACATGGAGAGTCTTCCCAAAATGTATAGCACATACTGCATTACCAGAGACATGCTGAACAACACCAAGACTATCCACGCTATGGAAATCATGTACAAAGCAATAACTATTATTACCAGCATGATAATGCAAGATATATGCATGCACAAAGATGTTATACAAGCAGATTTGAAATAACCAAATCCATTTGAGGGAAGTTGCTTTATCCTTATTGTATTACATTTCTTATTATGCTTGATGATTTTAATTCTTTAATATTTTTTCATTTTAATTATGTTTTTCATTATTATTGTTATGTTCTTATATTTTGCAATTAAGTGGTCTGCCTTTTTGAAAGATAAATGGAATCTCGCTGTGTCCAGGTATGGACACATGTCCCCAATAAGAGCCACTGTTGACACTGAAAATTTTAGGTCCTAAAGGAATGAAACATCAGGGAAGTATAGTATACATCTTTCATATTTTATACAATTTCTCTATGTTAAAAAATTAAAATGATAAAAGAGCATATATGTTTGTCGCTTTTTATTTTCATTTATCAAGTTGTTAGTTATTTTACTTCAATTAATTCAATACATATTCATTTGAAATAAATAATTATTCTAAAAAATAATAAATTAAATGATAAAAAAGTTGCAACAGGGAGTTGAACCCTTGACCTCTCAAGCCAACCTCCTTTTCCTATCTAACTACCCAACTCTACCCCCTACCAATTACTCTATATTATTCCTTGAGAGTATGTGTGTAAATAAATGTATAAATTAAAGATAATCTTATCTCCTTTAAAATAAATTATTAAAATTAATATTGTTTATGAGATAGAAATTTTAAATTTTATGATCATTAATAATGGTTTCATTTTAATTTGTAATTTACCCCCAAAAACCCTAAAAGTTAAAAATATGATAAAAAAGGATATCATTTGATGAATATAAGTATGTTAGGGTTTTTTGATATTAGTTTTTATGTATCCCTACATTTAATTAGATATTTTCACCTTGATTATTTTTTAACATTATTATATTTTAGGGTAAAAGGCTTGTAGGTTGATTGTTTATCTTTTAAGGTTTGAATAGTAATTGATTGATTTTATTCTTTAGTTTCAAATCGCTAAAAGAAGTTTTTCACTTTATGCTTTTATCTTAATTTTAGGGCAAACTGGGTGTAAATAATTTTACCCCACTTTATTTGATTTTTCATTCATGAATTAGTTAATTAATAAATGTATTACGTGTGGTTGTAATATTATTTTGTATTAAGATTATTTTTTGACTTTAGGGTAAATGCATTTCTCCTTTTATTAGGGTGAAGTAACAAACCTTTTTTTACCCTAAATGCTTTTTAATATTTCTATGTAGCATTATTATGTTATGTTTGTAAATGAATTTCTTATGTCTTATTTTCCAAATAAAAATAAAGTGCTAAAATATAATGTTATCTTATTTATTAATTTTAGAAACTATTTAATTATTAAAATCTTTTATAATTTAATAATTGATATGATTGCTATTATTTTAGATTATTATTGTGGATGATATATTATGAATTTTTATGTTTCATTTTTCACTTTATGATAAAGTATGACATGTATTCATTTTCAATTAATTATTAATTAATAAATGAATAAATAAATTTTGTATGGTTCTAATATACTATGTATGAAATGATTTCAATTTTAAATTTTTAATATTAGCCAATATTAGGTGTTTTGTGCAGGAACTTAAATGTTGTATTATGCACACAGCACAATAATCAAGTTGAATTTATGGGAAACATTTCCCTAAAAAACCATTATTATGGTTTATTTTTTGTACTTTGGGGGTAGTTGTATAATTAGGTCCTGTGAAAGGGCATGTCCTTTCATAGGGAACCATTGGGATTTATACTTATATTCATTCAAATGTAAGCAAGAGAGAGACAATCAATCATGACAAAAATTGGAAAGTCTCCCAAACTAACGGATTTGAATTTAATACTCAAAATCTCATGTACGAGTAACAGATAAGTGTTTGTGCTTTAATCTTAATATAGTTTTTTTATGTTCAATTAGTTTCTCAGATTACTCTATGAATTGGGGTATCCTACTATGTTTTCTATTTGATGCATTCATTTATGATTAATTTGTACAATTTGAATAATGGTAGCATGGTCTAAGAACCTGTTATTGTTTTCTTTCAGCATCTTAAGTTGGGTTAAAAACCATAGGACCTATTGTATAAGTTGTTTTAAATTTTGTTTCAATAGAAGCTTGTAGGGTGATGGTCTCACTTTACAGGAGCAAGTTATCTTAAAATTGTCTCTGTTTATACATAGGATTGAATGTATCTAACTCTATTCCCAATTTGGCATCAGGCACTCGGCTATTCATTCATGTGAAATTGTCATTTTATTCTTTATGTGGTTTACATATCCTATTTGTTATTTTCTTTACAAAGCTTTCAATTAGGTTTAGCAATATTTTCAAACCTTAGTTTAGATTTCAAGCTATCTGACAATTAAGATATTAGGTTTATTTTCCTCCAAAGGATTGTTAACCCCTTTGGAAAGATTTTCTTTTGTTGTGCACGTATTTGTGCAATTAGAAAGCATATTTGATTCAAGCCTACCAGCCTTGGCTAAATCAAGCCAAAATTGTAGAGGCACTTATTTTGTGCCTGTTAGTTGATCTCAAAATGGTCCAACATTTTTGAGCAGCAACAGGACCCCTTAGGAAACACTTGAGGGTTCCAATGTGTCCATAGGGGTCATAAGGACTTGCTAGGGGTCCTAATGTGTGATAAGGTGTACTAGGACCCCTAGGAAGTCCCCATGACCCCTTTTGACACATTTGAATGCTCAAGTTTATCCAAAGGGGTCGGAGGACCCCTTAAGACACACTTGAGCATTACAATGTGTCCATAGGGGTCATGGGGACTTCCTAGGGGTCCTAACACATGATAAGGCATACTAGGACCCCTAGGAAGTCCCCATGACCTTTTTTGACACATTTGAACACTCAAGTGTGTCCGAAGGGGTTGTAGGACCCCTTAAGACACACTTGATCATTCCAATGTGTCCATAAGGGTCATGAGGACTTCCTAGGGGTCCTAACACAAGATTACACATACTAGGACCCCTAGGAAGTCTCCATGACCCCTTTTGACACATTTGAACACTCAAGTGTGTCCAAAGGTGTCGTAGGACCCCTTAAGACACACTTGAGCATTCCAATGTGTCCATAGGGGTCATGGGGACTTCCTAGGGGTCCTAGTATGCCTTATCATGGTTTAGGACCCCTAAGAAGTCCCCATGACCCCTTTTGACACATTTGAATGCTCAAGTGTGTCTAAAGGGGTCATAGGACCCCTTAGGGAGTCCCCATGACCCATTTTGACACATGTAAATGCTCAAGTGTGTTTGAAGGGGTCGTAGGACCCCTTAAGACGCACATGAGCATTCCAATGTGTCCATAGGGGTCATGAGGACTTCCTAGGGGTCCTAACATGTGATAAGATGTACTAGGACCCTTAGGAAGTCCCCATGACCCTTTTTGACACATTGGAATGCTCAAGTGTGTCCTAAGGGGTCCTACGACCCCTTAGGACACACTTGAGCATTCCAATGTGTCAAAAGGGGTCATGCAGACTTCCTAGGGGTCCTAACATGTGGTAAGGCATACTAGGACCCCTAGGAAGTCCCCATGACCCCTTTCGACACATTGGAACCCTCAAGTATGTCCTAAGGGGTCCTACAACCCCTCGAACACACTAAAGGGTTCTAATGTGTTTGAAGGGGTCATAGGACCCCTTAGGACACACTTGAGGGTTCCAATGTGTTGAAAGGGGTCATGAGGACTTCCTAGGGGTCCTAGTACACCTTACCATGTGTTACAACCCCTAGGAAGTCCTCATGATCCCTTTTGACACATTGGAATGCTCAAGTGTGTCATAAGGGGTCCTACTCAAGTGTGTCTAAAGAGGTTTTAGGACCCCTTAGGACACACTTGAGGGTTCCAATGTGTCACAAGGGGTCCTTGGGACTTCCTAGGAGTCCTAATGTGTGATAAGGCATACTAGAACCCCTAGGAAGTCCTCATGACTCCTTTTAACACATTTGAATGATCAAGTGTGTCCAAAGGGGTCATAGGTCCCCTTAGGACACACTTGAGGGTTCCAATGTGTCAAAAGGGGTTATGGGGACTTCCTAGGGGTCCTAACACATGATAAGGTGTACTAGGACCCCTAGTAAGTCCCCATGACCCCTTTTGACACATTTGAATGCTCAAGTGTGTTCAAAAGGGTCGTAGGACCCCTTAGGACACACGTGAGAATTCCAATGTGTCAATAGGGGTCATGGGGACTTCCTATGGGTCCTAATGCATGATAAGGCATACTAGGACCCCTTAGAAGTCCCCATGACCCCTCAGAACTCTCTCTCTCTCTCTCTCTCTCTCTCTCTCTCTCTCCACCTCCAGTGAACTATTCTTCAAAGCCTCCATTTTTGTGTAGTTAGGGCTTACAGCACCTATAAAAGGTGCAACTATGCCTCTGAAGGGACTCATGCTCATGCTTGAAATCATATTATTTTCATGCATTCCCTGACATTTAATACAAAGATTTATCTAGTCACCTTTAAAGACCTAAAAGAAATGAAAAATAAAATTTAGGCCAAAAATACATACCACATTTCTGTATGTAGTACCATCAGCTTCAAGAATCGAGGGGGCTTCCTCCACTAAGGCATGGAGAACTTCATTAATGTTTGCTCTGGGAGGAAGATTATAATTTCCATATTTCCACAAGCCCTAAAACATTTTTTTCATTATTGCTCTCCACCTTCACTCTCTTAATTTAGTCCTCTCCCTCTCTGCTGCACTCATCTTAGCCATACTTACCTACTCTTTAATAGAGATTCTCCAAAATTTGTATACAAAGGAATCCTACAGGAAAAAATGAAAATTTTCCCAAAGAATATCCACAATTCATATACAAAATCATCATACAGGAAAAATGACAAAAAATTAATAGCTAAAAGGTAAAGTTTATCATTAATGTTGGTAGTACCAAGGTCATACTCGCTGTCAAATCCTGGCCTATGATGTGCAAAAGGAGAAAAGCAAGTGAAATGAAAGGGAAGTATGGATAAAATAGAGAAGGTGCATCAAATTAGATCAATATCATAATAAATGCATAAAATACTGTTACGGACAAAAATATTTGCATATTAATGGGAAAGAGTGGGAAGAGCTTCTTGGACCCATGATAGAAGTTACACATAAGGAAGAAGAGCTAGGAAGAAGAAAGTGACAAAGGAAAGAAGTAACATATGTGTGTGAGCCTATGTCAAATGATGATGATGATGAGTACTCACCATCTGCTAGTAGCTCAAGTAGTGATAGAAGCAATTTAGTGCACATGTACATTGACACAAAAAATTTAGATAGAGAAGTAACAAGTGATGTGGAATTATCCACAGAGCAATGTGAAATGAAGCCTCAAATTGGTTCATTAGCAAGTAAAGAATTTGGTCATGCGCTTCATTCTAGCACCACAAATATTTCTATTAGAAATTCATCAATGGGCATTATCCCTCAAATATAAGTTCATTGCCACCTTTTGAAAGGCAGTCTCACTCCTCATTTTACGACAAAGGGCAGCCATCTATGGTCCAAGGTTTTAATTCAGTGGACAAGTGGAGAGCTTCCCAAGGTAGTGATCTCTTTCATAGAGAAGTACCTGATTCATCTCAAGGTTCTCATTTAGGTGACCAACTCCTTGGAGGTCCACAAAAAGACCCATTGATTTCCCAAATTGGTAAAAGGGTAGATGCAATTTTTTTAAGAGTATCCCAATTGAAGAGAAATGGAAATTCTAGTGAGCATAAAGTTATTGCAGATCCAATGGGTGTATCTCCTCCACTGACAAATATAATTGCTTCTAGAGACTTGAGTTTAAATGGAGACTGTCTATTCCCAAACATGCCCTAGTCGAGCAGATGAACTAGATGTTTCTTGAGTAAAGAAGATAGTGGTTTATTAAAGAATCTGCATTATCCCACTTGCTATCAGGTACTACTTTTTGAGTGGCTTGCCAGCTACTTCTGTGAGGGATTTCTATAATATATAATATCCTCATGCAAGTACATGCCAGTTTTTGTAAACATTTTATGTTGTAAAGGGTTAGTGATCAATATCAAAGAAAAGGTTCTTGCATGTATTATTTAGACACATATAGCTTAGGAAACCATTTTTCTCCCATTACATGGTAGAAATGCCTAGATTCACTTTGTCGGTATCAATAGGCAGTAAGATGAGGGAAGAAATATTTGTGAAGAGGAAGTACAAAAGTTACTATCCAAAACCATTTGGAGAATAATATTCTTCTCTTGATTGTAATAAGAAACTCAAAATGCAGAAGATAGCAAATAGCTGGGGCATTTATTTCCTATGACCTGTCAATTTCAGTTCAATTCCTATTGATGATATTCTCAATGCGTAAAAATAAACTGATGTGTTATTTTAAAATGGTGTTGAGTGAAATTTATGAACATATGTTAAATATCCATTTTTTCCAAAATTTTAAATAGAACCTATGGTAATATAATCAAATTTGTGAATTTCACATCCAATCATTGGATGTTAATCAAAAGTACAACATAGTAATATTTTTGAACTGATAAACAATCTTAGTCTTACATCAAACCTACTCCCGTGTATCTAGGTTCTTGGAGGCATCTACTAAACAATGCATGGATCTGTAATGTCCATATCCAAGATCTTACTCACTTTGCTTAAAACTCCTAATTAAAATTTGGATTTCTAATGCTTGTTGTGATATTATTTAAGTTTTCCTTTCTCCTTACTAATTAATATTATAATGAATTGGTTATCCTTACTCTTCTCTCTCTCTCTCCTACTCTCTCCCCTTCTCTCTCTCTCTCTCTCTCTCTCTCTCGTTAGAATAACTAAGAGGGAGGTGAATTATTTATCCAGTGTCCCAAAATTCAAAATGTATAATCCAAAAGAATTCTGCTACTTCTGCTACTCGGTAAACATAAAATACTTTCACTGTTTGTGTTTTCACCGATTGTCAGTCTAAATTTTATAATAGTTACCGATTAAATCTAACATGTAATATGCAAAGTATGATAACAAACTAATATCATAATCAACACATAACACAAGAGATCTAACATGGAAACCCTGTGAAGGGAAAAACCACCTGGGATCGGCAACCCAAAATTGTTCACTCTTCTGAAGTGAGGTCAGTGAAGAACCAACCCTGTTAAAGGTTACAAACACACTGTTAGGTGTGACCTTGTTAGAGGATTTTAGACCAGAAGTTATCATCCAACCAACAGTCACTCTGGGGTTGACAGAATAACAATGTTCACTTTATGAATGAAACATCAAAAGACTTTCATAGTCGACTCGGTTAAGAGATTTGACTGTGTACAATGGTTAAATATGTAACAGTAGATGATCTACCTTAAAATAACTTCAATTTGTAGTTTACATATCAATGTTCAGCTCATTCAAATATTTTTGATCAATATAACACTTCAGATTCAATACTATATCAACTTACTATCCATTGGTAATTACTCTCTGTAGCTCGGTAATTGTTCTGCAGCTCGGTTCTCATTAACCAATATGATCAGAATGCATGAAAAAATTTTCACATGATAATTCTGTAGAATCTTCTTCTTCTGGCTCTCTTCAATAATGAAATCAATGTCTCTTATATAGACAAGTAAATCATTTTCTTTTCCTCTATCAAATTTTGTTGCTTAATCATATTCATAGATTTTGCTGCTTTAAGCTTCCTCAACTAATGTGTTAGTAACATGTTTCAATCTACTCCATTAGATCCCTTTTGATTTATGTTAGCCATCGATCTTCATAACAAACCTTATCTATTACCTCGATTTCATACAATTTATAGCTCATCACTTTATCAACTAAATTGATCATTTAATTTCTTCCTATTTTTCTTGGTTAACAAAGAAATGCATTGGTGAACACAAGCTTGGTTAACACTGTGCTCAGTATACACTACATTTTGTCAGTGTATACTAAAATGCTTTATTTACCGACAACACTGCTTTGTGTCTTTCAACTCTATTCTTCATCATAGATGAATGCAACATAATAAAGTCAATTTCATCAAGTTATAGACTCATTAACAAGTTAGTGTATTCCTTATCCTCATATGTCATATACATCTTCCTTGTGTAGATATTTATATTCTTCATCTCTTTCACCTTTCTTCAAATGTGTCGGTATAGTAGCTTACAAGATAAGTATTGTCAAGCTAGTTGACATCAATGACAACATAATACTGATTTAATCATCTTTCATATCTAATCATCAACTCCTCAGTAATCTTAAATTATAGATTCTTCATTCAGGTTCTAAATCAGTTGTAGTTCATCAATCTCTACCTTTGGCATTGATGGCAACTCAAGTAATATGAAATGTACCATACACATACCAAACATGTATTCTACAACTCTATGATCAAATGCTTTGCTAAGCTCATACAACATTAATATGTTTAATCACTACGTTACTGAACAACATTATAAAATATAGCTTTTTCATTATGTTCTTAATTTCCTTTCAGATTATCTCTCCCTTAGATAGTTCTCATCGGTGCATATCTCCTTTTCATATTTTTTATCTCTCCCTTTGAAAAAATGCCAAAGAAACAAATAAATAATCAGCTCTATAGTAGCTAAGTAACTCTCTATTGTCCATTACTTCCTCTATATCTTAGTATATTGATATCCCAATCTATTTTAGTTCTTCAAACTTAATCACAACATTGAACAAAATCCAAAGTGTGAACTATGCTGCATCAACATGAATGATCTTATGATAAGAGTAGGATGATGCAACATCTAGATCACATTAGTGACCGATAGAGAGGGGATGGACCCCAAGTCTAGTCCTCAAATATTCAAATGTGTCCTTTAGTAGAGGCTTTATAAAAATGTCTGCAAGTTGTTCTTTAAATGTAACAAATTCTAACTTCACTTGCTTCTCTTGCACTTGTTCTCTTAAGTAGTGATACTTAATTGATATATGCTTTGTCTTAGAGTGCATCACAGGATTCTTTGAAATATTAATAGCACTTGTGTTGTCACAGTATATAATCACCAGGTCAGTGATTACCTCATTCATTCCTTCCAACACTTGCTTGATATATGCAATGTTTGATCAATTAGTAGCAGTAGCAACAAACTCTGCTTTAGCTATAGACTAAGAAATACAAGCTTTCTTTTTACTTGTCCAGGTTACAAGTCTTTCACCAAAGAAAAATGCTCCTCCGGTGGTACTTTTTTTGTCATCCACATTTCCAGCCCAATCAACATCAATATAAACCTTCAAATCAAACTTATCTTCCTTAGGATACCATAATCCATAATCCTCTATCTTTTTTAGATATCTTAAGATCCTTTTAGTAGCAATCATGTGTGATTCTCTAGGATTAGAAAAATATCTAGCAACAATTCCCACAACACGTGCTATATCTTGTCTACTGTGAACTACATACATGAGCTTACCAATCATGGATCGGTAAAGTGTCTAGTTTACCTCTGTAGTTTCATCTTCCTTTGTTAGTTTACTTCTAGTAGCCATCAGTGTTCCCACAGGTTTTGCATCTTCCATGCCAAATGTCTTCAAGACTTCCTTTATGTACTTGTACTATGTGATGAATATCCCATCACTCTACTGAATAACTTGTAATTTGAGAAAGAATTTAATCTCTCCGAACATAGACATTTCAAACTCATTCCTCATGTCATTAGCAAAAGATTTACATACATGATCTTGACCTCCAAAAATAATATCATCAACAAAAATTTCAGCAATAATAATAGTGTCATCAGTATCACCTTTCATGTACAAATTGTTGTTCTCACTAGTTCTTACAAATCCAATACTTAACAAGTAAGTATGCAATCTTTCATACCATGCTCTCGGTGATTTCTTCAAACCATATAAAGCTTTATGTAATCTACATACCATGTTTCTATTGTTTGGATCAATGAATCCTTCAGGTTGTTCTATGTAGACCCCTTCTTCAAGTAAACCATTCAGAAATGCTGATTTCACATCCATTTGATAAACCTTAAATTTCTTGTGTGCAACATATGCAAGTAGCATTCTAACTCCTTCCAATCTAGAAACAAGTGAAAATGTCTCACCATAATCAATGCTTTCTTCCTATGCATATCCCTTGCATACCAATCTCGCTTTATTTCTTTTCACTTCACCATTTTCATTCAGTTTGTTTTTGAATATCCATTTAGTATCGATAACATTCTTATCTTTAGGTTAGGGTAATAAGGACCAAGTTTTGTTTTTCTCTATTTTCTCTATTTCCTACTTCATTGCCTTAACCCATTCTTCATTTTCTAATGCAACTTTCACATTCTTTGGTTTAAATTCATAGACTAGACATGTACCTTGTCTTGTTTTGCTTCTTGTCTACATTCCAGCTTGTGTGTTTCCAATAATTTGTGTCTTAGGATGATGTATTCTAACAAAACTAGCTAGTACTCAGTTTCTTCTTTCTTGTTCATCTTGTTTAGGTTCATGTGCTTTCTCAGTAGCACTGTCTTGTTCGTCGATTTCCCTTTCTTGTTCCTCGGGGTTATTTTCCTACTGACCGGTTATCACAAGTTGTGACTTTGGTACATAGTCAGGAAGTTCAATGTAAGTGAATCTACCATAGTCTTCTAGTTCCTTTCTTTCTTCTATGTTCTTGTCATCATACTCATTAACATGAACATTAGTACTTTCAATCATCTTATTTGTAACCTTGTTCAGACATTTGTATGCTTTACTCTTAGTAGAATATCCTAAGAATATTCCTTCATCACCTTTAGAATCAAATTTCTGATTTCTCTCATCTTTTAGAATAAAACATTTGCTTCCAAAAATCCTGAAATAACTTACAGTAGGTTTGTGTCCAAACCATAGCTCATAAGTTGTCCGATTGGTGTCCTTCAGTTGTACTCAGTTAAGCACATATACAGTTGTGCTGACAGCTTCCCTCCAATATGTCTGAGCAATATTCTTTTGTAGCATTAGTGTTCTAGCACAGTCAATGATTGACCTATTCCTTCTTTCAAAAATCTCATTCTGCTGAGGTGTTCTTGGTGTAGAGACCTATCTCTTAATACCATTCTAATTATAGAAATTAGTAAATTCATCAGAGATAAATTCACCTCCTCTATCAGATCTTAAGCATTGAATTTCTATTCCACTCTCTTTTTCTACCTTCGCCTTATACCATTTAAACATCTTAAAAGCTTCAAATTTCTCTTTCAGGAACATAACAGTCATCAATCTAGTATAGTCATCAACAAAAAGAATAAAGTATATATCACCATAATAGCTCTGAGTTCTCATAGGACCACATAGGTCAGTATGAACCAACTCAGGTATCTTCTTTGTTGAGTAGTCTTTCCTTTTAAAATTGGACTTTGTCATCTTACCTTTATGACATTCATGGCACATAGCATGATCCAGTTTTGACAATTTAGGCAACCCTCTAACTCTTTTCTTCTTACTAATCTTGATCATGTTATCAAAATTCACATGACATAACCTCTTATGCCACAACCATGCATCTTCATCTTTCATTAATAAACAAGAAGACTGATCAATATCAAGATAAAATAGATTACCTATGTATTGTGTACTAGTTTTGACAAGTCTTCATCCATCATCATAGATTCTTACCTTTCTGCTCTCAAAAGCAAGTTGGTGACCTGAGTTATTTAGTTGTGCCACACTTAAAAAAATTTAGTTCAGTCTATCTACCCAGTATGCATTCTCACATTTTATTCTATCATTAATAATCAGTGAACCTTTACCTCTTACCATACAAGGTGCATCATTTCCCATTCTAACAGATCCACCATCATATTCATCAAGCAGATCAAATTTCTCTATATCACTAGTCATATGATGTGTACAACCACTATCTATGATCCATGTATCATTTCTACTTACTTTAGAGATCAGTGTTGTTTCTTCATGTTTCTCTTCTTCCTTTGAATCATCTTTCATACCAACAAATACTACTTCTACATCATCATCAGTGTCAAATTCAGATTCAAATTCTTCGGCTATGTAACATACCTTTTTCCCTTTGTCATAGCTAGCTCGGTTGTCTCTATTGTTGTGTCAGTAGCCTCTATTGACTCTTCTCCCATAGCTTCCTTTAGAACAGTCTTTGGATCTATCATCATCTTTCTTATTTGGACATCTAGCAACGATGTGGCCAACTTCTTTACAATTAAAAAATGCTAGAGGTAACTTGCCTCTATACCTTCCCTTACCTTTGGGAAATCTTCTAGCCATAAGAGCTTCAAGCTCATCAAGTTCATCATCAGTATTATTGTCACTATCATTATTCTTATCATTCCTACTACTAGACTTACCAATCTTTAAAGAAGACATGAAAGCAGATTCAACTGAAGGTACAACACTATTGTCAAAGTTATTCAATTCAAAGGTTGTAAGCTTATCGATTAGAGTGTCAAGGGTGAGGTTGGATGTAGCCCTTGTTTCATGAATTTCAGAGATCCTGATCACATTAACTGGCAACAAAGTTCTGAGAATCTTGCTTATTACTATTTCATCATCAATAACTCCACTAGATGCTCTAATAGCATGTACTACCTTTTTTAGTCTATTTGTATATTGCACAATGTTTTCACCTTCTTTCATCTTCATATCATCAAATCGACCTCTTAGGCTTTCTGCTCTTGCTCTCTTAACATTCGCATCTCCACTATATATTAGAGTCAGCTTGTCCCACATCTTCTTAGCTGTATCACAATCCTTGATGTCTTCAAATTTGGCATCGGTATAGGCAACAAGAAGTTCCATCATAGTAATATTGTGTTCATGCCTATCCTTTAGTTGATCAAGTATCAGGGGACCTAGTGTTGGTTCAATGTAGCCATTCTCCATCAGTTATAGTGTAGAATTCCCAATTCCAAATATGTGCAACTTCATCCGGCTTTGCCATACTGTGAAGTTATCTTTGTTTAGCTTTGGCACTTCCCTCTTATACATCTTTAGACCTTTTTGATGGAGTCCTTAAAACTATTTCCTAAGCAACCACTACTCTAATACCAATTGTTAGAATAACTAAGAGGGGGGTGAATCAGTTATCTAGTGTCCCACAATTCAAAATGTATAATCCAAAACAATTCTGCTACTTCTGCTACTCGGTAAACATAAAATACTTTCATTGTCTATGTTTTTATCGATTGTCAATCTAAATTTTATAATAGTTATGAATTAAATCTAACATGTAATATGCAAAGTATGATAACAAACAAATATCACAATCAACACATAACACAAGAGATTTAACATGGAAACCCGCTAAAGGGAAAAACCACCTGGGACCGGCAACCCAAAATTGTTCACTCTTCTGAAGTTAGGTCGGTGAATGATGTGGGAGCATCTCGACCCTAAGCAATATGATAGTTTTCTTTAGACGCCTATATGGAAGTCATTTAGACTTTCCTAACACCATGGCTATGAAATGGTGAAAGTTCTTGAATATGCACTATAATGTATTTAACAAAATGGATTATATGACATTAAACCCAAAATGGGATCTTGAAAATAGTTATGAGGATACGTAGGGTTTCCATAACGATCTAGACTCTCTTTTTAAGAGAAAGCAATGTAATCGAATGAAGTGGGTGGAAAAGAAAAAAAATTACAAGAGAGAGAGCAAAGGAGTGAGTGAAGGGGTCGGCTCTTTGGCTGAAGCCCAGAGAGCCATACATATTTTGTATGAAATGAGGTTTTTTTTTTAATATATATATTGTGATCAGATCGAATGGAAATTGCAAGTTGTTTTGGTCATCACTTTAATCATCTGTTATTCCCTTAGCAATGGTTGTTATCAGTTTCTTTTGTTATTTCTTTTTGTAAAGCATTCATCCTCACGTTGGTCTATTAAACACTTGAATGTTGTAGATATCTCATGGAAATCGATTCATAAGTCATTTTGGGATGTCATTATTTTTTGCAAATTCAGGTTTGTTTGAGGTTATCATGCATGTGAAACTAGTCTGTGTTAAATGGTTTCCAAGAACTGTTACAAGTTGATAAGCCTTTCCATCAAGAAAGGTGGTGGAATGGTTCCTTATTATGTGTGTGCACTCAAGGGTCACTGTGTCGACAGTCACATTAAGTAGAGAAACCAAGCAGGTTTTTAATGCAGAAGAAGCTTTTACTTGAATGACCCAATGCTATTAACTTCATCTCCATGGTGACCAACGAAGATCTTTAGGTGTTGAGTTCAGTTTTGAACAATGAAACAAATGGTGGACAGTTGGTGGAAGTTGGTGATTCATACAATCCCGTATGAAATAGAGGGAGTTGTTTGTGCAAAGTGGAATAATGGTTTGATTGCCATGTAATGGAGTCCCCATATGTTTCAAAAATCATCATGCGAGGATGATTTGTGGTGTCTATGTATATTGGTAGAAGCCATGGTGCCTCTGAAGGAGAGTGTGAAACTTTTGTGTGAGTAGTGCCCGCAATAGTTGGAGACATGTTGTGTTGAGCCAGCTTTTGAATAGCTGAAACTTTTAATATTGGAAAGGTGGTGTGAATCACATAAGCAAGCTCATGTTGAGCTAGACCCGTGACCTAATGGAGTCAAGCTTGGCCTATAGAATACCCGCAAGGCATGAAGGACTGGTGGATATACACCAATTGTAGATAAGGTATAGTCACCCTATGCAAAATGAAAAAAGTCAATAAAGAGTTTGTAGAGTTCATAGAACTATGGTATATGAATTGGCTAAGGAGCATGTGTACCTCCAAGTCGATATTCATCGAGAATGACAAAGAAGTCATGGCATATTTGCAGAGATAAAGACATCTCCATGAAGATTTTCAGACTTGAAGTTGGGTGAAAGATTTTCTCTGCATCAGAATGGTATCAGAGCCAGCAAAAGGTCTGGTGATTTAGTGGGTAGAATGTGTGACTAGTTGCAAGTTATTCCATTGAAGTTGTAGAAGAATGAAGTGTTCTTATGTGAAGATCTCATGAGCAGAGGTCTTAGTATTGTCTCCACCGAGATAAGGCTAGGTAGAAGGTGCAAGAGAGAAACCACTAAGTGAAGGGTGGTCAACATCTTCCAGGATCTTGGATGGGTAAGATGGCAATAAAGTGATGGTGTGAAGTAGCATGCGGCAAGGTGGATAGCAGCCAAGTTAATTGCAGCATTAGAGTGCGCAGCGGAAGCATGAACCAAATATCATTTTCATGAGACATGGAAATATTTTCTTAAGGGGAGTATGATGAGGGAGCATCTCGACCCTAAGCAATATGATAGTTTTCATTAGACACCTATATGGAAGTCATTTAAACTTTCCTAACACCATGCCTATGAAATGGTGAAAGTGCTTGAATATGCACTATAATGTATTTAACAAAATGGGATCTTGAAAATGGTTATGAGGATATGTAGGGTTTCCATAATGATCTAGACTCTCTTTTTAAGAGAAATCAATGTAACCGAATGAAGTGGGTGGAAAAGAAAAAAAATTACAAGAGAGAGAGAGAAAAGGAATGAGTGAAGGGGTTGGCTCTTTGGCTGAAGCCTAGAGAGCCATACATATTTTGTATGAAATGTGGTTTTTTTTTTAATATATATATTGTGAATGGATCGAATGGAAATTGCAAGTTGTTTTGGTCATCTCTTTAATCATCTATTATTCCCTTAGCAATGGTTGTTATCAGTTTCATTTGTTATTTCTTTCTATCAAGAATTCATCCTCGCATTGGTCTATTAAACACTTGAATGTTGCAGATATCTCATGGAAATCGATTCAATGAATCGATTCATAAGTCATTTTGGGATGTCATTATTTCTACAAATTCGGGTTTGTTTGAGGTTATCATGCATGTGAAACTAGTCTATATTAAAGGGATTCCAAGAACCGTTACAAGTTGATAAGCCTTAGCATCAAAAAAGGTGGTGGAATGGTTCCTTATTGTGCACGTGGACTCAAGGGTCACTGTGTCGATAGTCATGTTAAGTAGAGAAACCAAGTGGGTTTTTATTGTAGAAGAAGCTTTTACTTGAATGACCCGATGCTATTAACTTCATCTCCGTGGTGACCAGCGAAGATCTTTAGGTGTTAAGTTCTATTTTGAATAGCGAAACAAATGGTGGATAGTTGGTGGAAGTTGGTGATTCATATAGTCCCGTATGAAATGGAGGGAGCTGTTTGTGCAACGTAGAATAGTGGTTTGATTTCCATGTAATGGAGTCCCCATATGTTTTGACAATCATCATACGAGGATTATTTGCGTTGTCTATGTATATTGGTAGAAGCCGTGGTGCCTGTGAAGGAGAGTGAAACTTTTGTGTGAGTAGTGCCCGCAATAGTTGGAGACATGTTGTGTTGAGCCAGCTTTTGAATAGCCAAAACTTTTGATATTGGAGAGGTGGTGTGAATCATGCAAGAAAGCTCGTGTTGAGTCAGAACCCTGAGCTAATGGAGTCAAGCTTGGCCCATAGAATACTCGCAAGGTGTGAAGGGCTGGTGGACTGGTGGATATACACCAATTGTGGATAAGGCATAGTCACCCTATGCAAAATGATAGAAGTCAATAAAGAGTTTGCAGAGTTCACAAAACTATGGTATATGAATCAGCTAAGGAGCTTGTGTACCTCCAAGTCGATATTCATCGAGAATGACAAAGAAGTCATGGTATATTTGTAGAGATAAAGACATCTCCATGAAGATTTTCAAACTTGAAGTTGGGTGAAAGATTTTCTCTGCAACAGAATGGTATCAAAGCCAGTGAAAGGTCTGGTGATTTGGTGGGTAGAATGTGTGACTAGTTGCAAGTTATTTGATTGAAGTTGCAGAAGAATGAAGTGTTCTTATGTGAAGATCTCATGAGGAGAGGTCTTGGTATTGTCTCCACCGAGATAAGGCTAGGTAGAAGGTGTAAGAGAGAAACCACTAAGCGAAGGGTGGTTAGCATCTTCTAGGATCTTGGATGGGTAAGATGGCAATAAGGTGATGGTGTGAAGCAACATGTAGCAAGGTGGATAGAGGCTGAGTCAGTTGGAGCATTAGAGTGCACAGTGAAAGCGTGAACCAAACAGTATTTCCATGGGACATGGAAATCTTTTCTTAGCGGGAGTATGATGTGGGAGCATCTTGACCCTAAGCAATATGATAGTTTTCATTAGACGCCTATATGGAAGTCATTTAGACTTTCCTAACACCATGGCTATGAAATGGTGAAAGTGCTTGAATATGCACTATAATGTATTTAACAAAATGGATTATATGACATTAAACCCAAAATGGGATCTTGAAAATGGTTATGAGGATACGTAGGGTTTCCATAACGATCTAGACTCACTTTTTAAGAGAAAGCAATGTAACCGAATGAAGTGGGTGGAAATGCAAAAAAATTACAAGAGAGGGAGCAAAGGAGTGAGTGAAGGGGTTGCTTCTCTGGCTGAAGCCTAGAGAGCCATACTTATTTTGTCTGAAATGAGGTTTTTTTTTTAATATATATATTGTGATTGAATCGAATGGAAATTGCAAGTTGTTTTGGTCATCTCTTTAATCATCTATTATTCCCTTAGCAATGGTTGTTATTGGTTTCTTTTGTTATTTCTTTCTATCAATCATTCATCCTCGCATTGGTCTATTAAACACTTGAATGTTGCATATATCTCATGGAAATTGATTCAATGAATCGATTCATAAGTCATTTTGGGATGTCATTATTTTTGCAAATTCGGGTTTGTTTGAGGTTATCATGCATGTGAAACTAGTCTGTGTTAAATGGTTTCCAAGAACCGTTACAAGTTGATAAGCCTTGCCATCGAGAAAGGTGGTGGAATGGTTCCTTATTGTGCATGTGGACTCAAGGGTCACTGTGTCAATATTCATGTTAAGTAAAGAAACCAAGCGGGTTTTTATTACAGAAGAAGCTTTTACTTGAATGACCCAATGCTATTAACTTCATCTCCATGGTGACCAGTGAAGATAATAGGTGTTGAGTTTGGTTTTGAACAGCGAAACAAATGGTAGATAGTTGGTTGAATTTGGTGATTCATATAGTCCCGTATGAAATGGAGGGAGCTATTTGTGCAACGTGGAATAGTGCTTTGATTTCCATGTAATGGAGTCCCCATATGTTTTGACAATCATCATGGGAGGATGATTTGCAATGTCTATGTATATTGGTAGAAGCCGTGGTGCCTGTGAAGGAGAGTGTGAAACTTTTGTGTGAGTAGTGCCCACAATAGTTGGAGACATGTTGTGTTGAGCCAGCTTTTGAATAGTTGAAACTTTTGATATTGGAGAGGTGGCATGAATCATGCAAGCAAGCTCATGTTGAGCCAGACCCGTGAGCTGATGGAGTCAAGCTCAGCCCATAGAATACCCGCAAGGTGTGAAGGACTAGTGGATATACACCAATTGTGGATAAGGTATAGTCACCCTATGCAAAATGACAGAAGTCAATAAAGAGTTTGCAGAGTTTGCGAAACTATGGTATATGAATCGGCTAAGGAGCTTGTGTACCTCCAAGTCGATATTCATCGAGAATGACAAAGAAGTCATGGCATATTTGCAGAGATAAAGACATCTCCATGAAGATTTTCAGACTTGAAGTTGGGTGAAACATTTTCTCTACATCAGTGAAGACCCAACCCTATTAAAGGTTACAAACACACTGTTAGGTGTGACCCTGTTAGAGGATTTTAGACCAGAAGTTATCGTCCAACTAGCAGTAACTCTGGGGTTGACAGGATAACAATGTTCACTCTATAAATGAAACATCAAAAGACTTTCATAGTCCACTAGGTTAAGGGATTTGACTATGTACAATGGTTAAATATGTAACAGTAGATGATCTACCTTAAAACAACTTCAATTTGTAGTTTACAGATCAATGTTCAGCTCATTCAAATATTTCTGATCAATATAACACTTTAGATTCAATACTATATCAACTTACTATCCATCGGTAATTACTCTCTATAGCTCAGTAATTGTCCTGCAACTCGGTTCTCATTAACCAGTATCATCAAAATGCATGAAAACTTCTTCACGCGATAATTTTGTAGTATCTTCTTCTTTCGGCTCTCTTCAATAATGAAATCAATGTCTTTTATATAGATGAGTAAATCATTTTCTTTTCCTCCATCAAATTTTTTTGCTTAATCATATTCATAGATTTTTCAGCTTTAAGCTTCCTCGGTTAATGTGTCAGTAACACATTTCAATCTTCTCCATTAGATCCCATTAGATTTATGTTAGCCATCGATCTTCATAACAAACCTTATCTGTTACCTCGATTTCATACACTTTACAGCTCATCACTTTATTGTCTAAATTGATCATTTAATTCCTTCTTGTTTTGCTCAGTTAAGAAAGAAATGCATCGGTGAACACAAGATCGGTTAACACTATGCTCGGTATACACTACATTTCATCGGTGTATACTAAAATACTTTATTTACTGACAACACTGCTTTGTGTCTTTCAGCTCTATTCTTCATCATAGATGAATGCAACATAACAAAGTCAATTTCATCAAGTCATAGACTCATCAACAAGTTACTCAGTGTATTCCTTATCCTCATTTGTCATATATGTGAGGCATCACCCCTAGTTTATCATAGCCATTCATTTCTGCATATGACTTAGACATATTTTATGATTATATTTTGATACCTCATGGATCTTACCGATACTTTATGATGTGTTTTTATCACTTAGTAGTTGATGGACATTATATTAGGATTATATGATGATCACTAAAACATTGATTTGAGACTTACATGTGCGCTTTGATTTATGAATATTTATGATGATGAAGTTAATTGCAATTGAATTATGAATGTATGATACGTTTATGTTTCAAATTTAATTGAAGTATTTCATGATGAGTTGAATGTATGTTATGGATAATCAATTATGTCTTGTAATTTATGAATTAGCTGATGAATTAACTTGATTATTAATGATATGTATTTACATGATTATTTTATCTCCTTGGACTACTGATATTGGATTTGAGTGTGCAGGGAAGTAGGCCAAGGTAAATTTGGGGAAACATCACAGAGACCTATGTTAATTCAGTTTAGCCAAGGTTGCTTCTAGAAAGAAGCTAAAAACCTCATTGTAATCATGTTTTATTTTGTAAATGTATGATGCTTGAATGTATTTGATTTATTATTATTATTGTTTTAGAGTGCCCAAGTGGAAATGCCACATGGCTAGTGAAGTGTCTTTTGTGTTTGTGTCTTTTGACACATGTGTTTGTGCTTAGGCCATGACATGACCACTTGTGATTGATGTCATCTATCTAAGTTGATGCCACCTTTAGGGCTTTTCCTTGTTAAACTTTGATTAGGAAGCCATAGAAAGGGTCAGATCATGTTGTATCCGAATTCAATCTTTAAGTGCATTTTTGAGAGGTTAAATGAGCCCTTAGAGTGTTATTAGGGTCTCTTTTAGCAACCCCACTAGATGTACTATGGTATGGGGGTTTAATTTTAGTCAATATTGGACCCATAACTTATTTATGGTCCTTGAAAAGTGCCCTTGATGTGTAAATCCGAAAATAGAGAGTTGGAAAAGGAGGTCAAACCCATACCTCTTTCACATTCCTGGTCTCCACCTCATTTATGGAGGGAGACAAGGAGAGATGGAAGAAATCCTTGAGCCATACCCAATTAATGAAGGTTTGGTGAAGAATCCCTTTTAGTAGGGGTTTTGGAGAGGGTATGGGGTTGACACCCACTCTCCAGTTTTGGAGACTCGGCTAGATTTGGAGAAACTTGGAAAGTGGATTTTCTCTTCATCAAATATCTTCCTTTTGCTTGGACCAAGGTTGGTAGCCTTCTTCACTTGTTGATATGTTTCTAGTTTTCTTGTTGGAGGGATCTCTTGTGTGTAGTTGTTTGAGAGGATAATGAAGAGTTCTTTCTTTTAGTATGAATGCTGGGAGTTTGTTATGTTGTATCAATGGAGGATTCATGATTTTCATGATTATTGTTGTTTTGTTTTCTTGTAATGTGAACTTTGTGTATGCTATGGGATGCATGAGCTTGTTGTGTTCATGGATCTCTTAACATTGTGATTGTGTAGTGTATAATTTGTTGCTTGAAGCTTTTTTTTTCAAATGTGTTTGCTGTATTTTTTTTTCGTGTGAGGGAGTTTCAAGGCCAAACTCACCCTGGGGAGGGAAGAGTAGCCTTGAGGGTGAAGGGCTTATTCAGGACAATCAAGAGTGGAGAGTCTCTCCTTGGATAGGAGAGGGATGCAACATGGAAGTATGGGCTCCATGTAGCCATCTCAATGTTATGCTTTGTATTTCGGGGGTCATAAGGAGTTGTAGATATTGTGTTGTGGAGAGAGGTTTTTGATGAGGAAGCCAAGTGATGGCTTAGCTCTCATCTTGAGATGAGCTTCTCCTCTTGGTATTGGTTCCACCTTCACCCTTTCTCGAGTCATGTTGTGACTCTTTGTAAAATCCTTGGGAGGGAATTTCTTGTGTTGTAGTAATGTGTAGTAGTGTTGTGGTTTGCATGTGTGTTTCCCTTGTCTTCATGGTGTTTCCCCAAGCTCGGGGGTGGCTTTGTAGAAGCCTAGGTTGGGAGGTGAGCTCTCCTTGGCCTTTGAGTTTGTTTTGCAGGATTTGGTAGCCAAAGAAGTCTTCTTGTTAGAGATGGAATTCTTGAAGAAAATCTGATTTTGATATTCTAGTTTGAGTTGTTTCTACTTGCAATGTATAATTAGTCAATGTATGAATATCTTGAGATATCCAAGAGCTCAATGTATTTATCATGGAGTTATCACTCCAAGAGATGTAATTGTATCTTGTGATTGTGGTGTTATCAAGAAGATAGTTATATTGTTTTTTTTTATATCTTTGCAATGTAACTCAAAGTATGATGTTATGAAATCTCAAGTTGATATCAATATAAGGATAGAATTAGAATGATGTTTCATTTCTTGATATATATAGGATTGTAATCTATGTTAAGAATGTAGAGTGATCTCTATCCCTCCTCTCTTTTGGATAATGGCATATTCTTTGTATTGATAACACTTTAGAGAATGAAAAAAATAAGAAGAGATATCAATGCATTATAGACATTGTATTGAAATTATTGCATGTAGATGTTATTGATTCACAAACTAAAATTAAATCTCTATATTTCTCTTTCCATGCAAATCTCAAAAAGAAAGTTGATATTGTTATTTATTTTAGAAGAGAACAATTTCATTGTGTATTGAACAAATTTGATATTATTAGATTACTTTCCATAGTGGACTATAAGTTAGTATTAGATTAATAGATTTATCAACTATACTTCAAATAATGTTCCTAAAACAACTAAGTAAAATATATTCTTTATAGATGTGTAGAGAAATTAAAGTTCTCATACAAATGATAATGAAAGAACAAATTTTAGACCTTCAACTCTCTGGATTTTGTATGGGACAAAAAATTCCCATACAAATCCATACCACAGTCCTTATTATATTATTAAATTTGCCACCTCTATGTCAAAACAAATAAAATAACAATTTTCTTTTACCACCCCTTACCTCATTTATTTCCTTCCCCGAAATCTGGTGCATGCAAAGGGAAGTCAAAACTTTGTTTAAGTTCAAAAACCCACCCATTGGACAAGTGCTTGTCCTTGTGTTGACACCTCAAAACTTTATACTTAATGCACTTCCCTTTGGTCTTCACAATCTAGCGCATGTAATTGCTTGCCCATGCCTAGCAACTAACTAAAGTTATTTAGAGGTACTTTCCTTTGGTTATGAGTAAGAAGTGGGACCCACTTCCCACTTACTTCTCTTGTCTCTCTCTCCTTCCCAAGCGCTAGTCTTGGGTGCAGGTCTTTGGGAGGTTTAAAAATTTTGTTTAGATAAACTTCTTCACATTTCCCTCTCCTCAATCTGTGCACCCCTTTGTCCTTGTGTGATGGGAGGTGGGTGTAGGGTTGATTTGATAGGATGCTAGGTTGCTAGGGGTAGTTTAGGGTGATGGAAGACTAGGCTAGATAGTAGGTTAGTCTAGGAGGTTTAATTTTATGATTAGTGAATTGGTAAGTAAGATTAGGAAGTTAATGGCAATGTTAATATTTTAAGTTAGTTTTAAATGGCATGAGGATTAGTTACTAGGAATTTTATTAGACAACATAATTATACTTTGTCAAATCAATTGTATTGGATTTAATATTAATTATATTTGTATCATGTTAATAATTTATAGTTAATATTAAATATTGGATGGTATGTACTAAATTAAAATTAATATTAAACAATTATGTTCACCAAACAAATGTATTATTTGGTATTAAATTTAGATGTAACTTATTCTCTCGAAACATTGAATCCTAGGACCCTGCCTAGGTTCTTTTTGTCTATAGAATCAACCATCCGTTTCAGATAGTTAAACTTATTTCTGTTACTACATAAACAAACTTTGGTGTTAGGATAACTTAGAATATATACTTCCCCACCTGGGTAGTATCCCTTGTTTGATCTCAATCAACTTGTATCACTAGGAACCAACTTTAGTAGTGTTTGATCTCCTGACTCATCTAGGATTCTTTTCCTTGAGCACTCATATTTCGTAGCATGGATTGGACCTTGTTTTATCTTCTCTTAAAAAAATAAAAAAATTATTGTGTGTTTTTTTTAGACTGAGTTGGATAGGCACGACAATATACATCTTCCTCATGTAGATATTTATATTCTTCATCTCTTTCACCTTTCTTCAGATGTGTCAGTATAGTAACTTACAAGATAAGTATTGTCAAGCGAGTTTACATCAATGACAACATAGTACTGATTTAATCATCTTGGATATCTAATCATCAACTCCTTAGTAATCTTAAATTACAGATTCTTCATTCAAGTTCTAAATCAGTTGTAGTTCATCATCTCCTACTCTCTCTCTCTCTCTCTCTCTCACCTTCTCACTCTCTCTCTCCTTCAATGGCTGCCCATGAATTTTTTAAATGGCTGATTGATTTCCTTTGCTTCTTTCAATGGCCATCCATGATTTTTCTGCAATCTTCCAACCTTTTATACATAGTTGTAAAATACATATTAATATATATTAAATAATATTTAATTTAAAATATATATTATATAATATTTAATATATAATTGATATTATATAATATTTAATATATATAATATATAATCTAATATATATCTAATATATAGTTTTTGATATAATATAATATATATAATCATATGAAGGATGGAAAAATGGGAGGGACAAAAGGGAGGGAAAAGTGAAAAATCAAAATTCTACCAGCATTTTTGGGTACCAAAAAATATCGGGTACACGAAAATATCGGGTACCTAATTAGGCTCGGTATTGCTTTGTGCACCAAACCTACATGGTCAACTATTGAAATGTCTCAAAAACATGTTTTTCCCCTATTTCTCTGAGTTCTAGACTTCAACCATGTAGTTGACAACTTTTTTTTCACCCAAATTTGATGAAACAAAAAGGGTATCTTAAGTAGATTATCAGCTTTCTATTGATATAATTGTTATCAAATTTTGAATTCAGTATGTAATTATTAATTTTTTTCTAATTGAGTTACCTCTAAAGTGTTGATTTATATACTGATTGAAAAATGACTATAAATTTCAAATGGTATAACATTTTTGAAATCCAAAAAATTCATCACATTCTATGTGATGTAGGAGCATCTTGGGTGTAAGAGCAATCTTGCATCACCCAAAAATATTTCTATTTTTGTATTCAATAAGGGCTATCTTGTGCAGAGATACTATTTATGGAAACTTGCTATTTTTTTAGTAAGTTGGTCATACGATCTTGGAATGTTCTGACTTTACATGTGGAGGTTCATCTCAGTCATATTAGCCTGCCAGTAAAGTTTCATGGCTAGATCAGGTCTAGTTTTAAAGATATTGAAGATTTTTGGTATTGGCAGCAGGGTATAGAAACTTTTAACTTAGTTTTGAAGGCTTTAGAGGCCCTAGATGAGGTCAAAAATTTGGGTGACAGGCACTTGCACCAATCAAGCCCGTAGAGCACTTCATGGTCTTTCCAAAATGGGGCTATAATAGTCAATCGGGTCAATTGGTGATGACTTATGGTCTTCGAAAGTTGGGTCACTTGAAATGGTAGAAAATAATTTTCCTTCAAAATTCTTGTTCAGGTTTCAACAGTTATTTTGAGCTGACTTTGATGTAATAAATTGAAAAATAAAATAATTCTAAGTTTGGTCAGCCCTAAGGGCTAAATTTCTGGAACCTTCTCGGGCGATGGAAAATGCCTATATAAAGAAGGCCCGTAGTGTTGTCTAAGGTAGTTCTAGGTAGAGATCTGAGTATTGATTCGAGGCTTTGTCCTAGACAATACTGTAAGGGAATGCCCATGCGGCTTTGCATATTGTAATTTTGAAAGTTTGTAATTCCACATTTGTGGAGATAATAAGAAGCCAATTTTCTGTTCTTGCATATTGTTGTTGTTTCTCTATTTCTATTATGTGTTTATGGTATTAAGGGGATCACCCTTCATTAAGTGGTATCAGAGCAGGAGTTCTTGAGTGTGTAAATAGATTGCTGACTATGAGGCAATTTGCACTAGGACCATGGTTAGGGTTTTAGCGCACCTCGTGAAAATGCCTCCACGAAGGGAACATGGTGGAAGAGCTAGTGTTGTAACACCTAAGGTTAGAGCACTCCAGAGACAAGTGTGAGCACTGCAAGAGGAGATTCACAAAGGAATGAATCTTAATTTCAAAGATGAAAGCGAGGATGAAGCCGAAGAAGAAGATCAAGAAGGAGAAGTCAAAGTTGTGAACCAGGAGGAAGAAAGACTTTTTCAAGCCATTTCCAAGATCAAAAAAAGGCCTAAGATTGAGGTTCCTGCATTTTTAGGAAATCTTAACCTAGAGGAGCTGATCAACTAGATCAATGAATGTGAGGAATATTTTGAGTATGAAGATATTGAGGATCCTGATAGGGTCAAATTCATGAAGGCTAGATTGAAAGGTCATGCAAAGATCTAGTGGCAAGAGATTCAATTGGAGTGAAATAGATGAGGGAAAGATAAAATCACAAGATGGGATTGAATGGTAGATAAATTGAAGTAGCAGTTCATTCCTATTTATTATGAGCTCGACCTACTGAAGAAGATGCAAAGTTTGAAGTAGGCAGGAAGATCTATTCAGGAGTATATAGAGGAGTTCAATCGAATCCTCATCAGAATAGGCCATACAGAAGCTGACAAGGAGAAAGTTTTCCGTTACCTTAATGGGTTAAGGCCAAGCATTCAGGAGGAGCTGAATCTGGTTTGAATGAATAGTATTGAAGAGGCATACCAGTTTGCCATAAAAGTAGAGGAAAAGCTGAATAAGAAGTTCGAAAGCAGAAAAAATGGAAGGGGTCATGGTGGATGATCTGGTGGATGGTCATAAGGAGGCTGAAATGAAGATTCGAAAAAGAAGGATGAGGCCAGTAGCAGTCAAAATCAGAGAGGAAACAATTCTAATCATTTCCAAGATCAGAACAATAGAGATCAGAGATGAAGAGGAAGAGGACAAGGTTCATGAAGAGGAGGCTTCCGTGGAACATGCTTTCACTATGGAGAAGAAGGTCATAGGGAATTTGAATGTCCTCAACACCAAGGAAGGATGGATAGGAGGAATGAAGGCCAGGCCAGAGTGGCACATGTAGATTAAGATGTCAGATCCTCAAATTCTGAATATGTTGAAAGAGGAGAAATGTTGATTAATAGAAGAGTCCTACTGAGTGGTAAGAATGAACCTAAACAAAGGAGGAGCCTATTTCACACCAGATGCAAGTGTGAGGGTAAATGTTGTGATGTGATTATTGATAGTGGAAGCACTAACAATTTGGTGTCAAAAGAGATCGTGACAAAGTTGAAGCTCAAGATATAGAAACACCCACATCCATATCGGATTGCTTGGGTGCGAGATGACCACAAGGTCATGGTCAATGAACAGTGCCTAGTAAAGTTCAAGATTGGTGGGTACCATGATGAGGTACTATGTGATATCATACCTATGGATGCATGTCACATGTTGTTGGGTAGGCCGTGGCATTTTGACAGATGTGTTGTACACAATGGTCGTACGAGTACCTATTCCTTGACAAAGGATGGAGTGTGACATAAGCTAAAGCCATTAAAGGAGACCAAAGAAAAGGTATGTGGTAATGCAAGAATAACTTTTGTTGATGGAAGGAAATTCTTAGATGGTATGAGGCATGAGCATGTGTGTTTTGCTTTAATTCCAAAAGCTGGTAAAGAGGAAGTAGAGGATGTACTTGTAGAGGATGCAGATTTGTTGAATGAGTTTCAGCATATTATATTTGATAATGTACTTGATGGATTACCATCGGTAAGAAAGATTAGTCATCAGATGGATTTGATTCCAAGAGCTAGTTTTCCAAACAAGGCAGCACACAGAATGACACCAGCAAAAAGTGAAGAGTTGAACAAACAAGTACATGAGTTATTGCAGAAGGGGTTGATTCAGGAGAGCCTGAGTCCATGTGATGTACCAATAGTATTAGCACCAAAGAAGAATAGAGAATGGAGGATGTGTACAGACTCTAGGGCAATAAAAAAGATCACAATCAAGTACAGGTTTCCGATGCCATGAATGGATGATATTATGGATTGTTTGAGTGGAGCTGTGTATTTCTCAAAGATAGATCTAAAGAGTGGATATCATTAGATTCGGATTAGAGAAGGAGATGAATGGAAGACTACCTTCAAGACAAAGGAAGGACTATATGAGTGGTTAGTCATGCTTTTTGGGCTAACCAATGCACCGAGCACTTTCATGCGGCTCATGAATGAGGTTTTGAAAGAATTTCTGGTTAAGTTTGTCATTGTTTAACTGGATGATATTTTGATCTTTAGCAATACATTGGAGGAACATATGATGCATATTTTTATGGTGTTTGAGAAACTGAGAGATGAGAAATTATTGATTAATTTGAAAAAGTACATTTTTTTAAGAAGGAATTAGTGTATTTGGGATTTTTAGTTTCAACAGAAGGTCTGAAAATGGATCCAAATAAAGTACAAGCTATCCTTGAATGGCCTACTGCAAGGAGTGCTACTGAGGTAAGATCTTTTCATGGTTTGGCTAGTTTTTATAGAAAGTTTATTAAAAATTTTAGCATTATTTGTGGACCCTTGTCTGAAACAATGAGGGGGGATAGAAAAGAGTTCAAGTGGACTAATGGGGTAGATAAGAGTTTTAAACTATTGAAACAAAAGGTTACAAAACAACCTATTTTAGCACTTTCTAATTTTAATAAGGTGTTTCAAGTAGACTTTGATGCTAGTGGTACTACAATAGGAGCTGTTATGAGTCAAGAAGGTAAACCTTTTTCTTATTTCAGTGAGAAGTTGAATGATGCCAAGAGGAAATATTCTATTTATGATCAGGAATTTTATGCTATAGTTTAAGCATTGAAGAAGTGGAGACACTATCTATTAAAAAGTAAAGATCCCTAAGATAATTGAGAGGAGGGGGTGAATCAGTTATCTAATAATTTAACCATTCAACTACTTTAAACAATATAATCAATGTACTAATCAACCATAGAAAGATAACCATACACAATTGCACAATAACACAAGATATGTTGACTAGGGAACCTCTTGAAAAGAGTAAACCCCCGTGGGAATGATGCCCACAAAATGATACACTAATATGAAAGTTCCTTGTTAGAGGATGGACCTTGTTAGGAGTCTTATGAAATACATTTAGTACATATAAATCCCTGTTAGGAGATTTTGAATCCCTGTTAAAAGATTCTAACCCAGTTAAGAGTTTATGGAAGACAGAAGGACCCACTGCCCAAACAGCTTCAAGGCAAGATCTCTGAACCTACTGTCCAAAAGATCTTAGAATTATTCAATAGAATAATATGAAATATATTACCTCCTTCACACTGTGCCAAAACCACACTCTCTGCTACACAAGATCACAATTCCAGATCTCTGTACTCACAAGTCTTCCTTCATCACTGAATTAGCTCTTTTCTTCACTTCATGCATATATTCGCATCTCAAACTTCATAGTACATATTTAAAAAAGGAAAACATTCCTTCTTATATACCAAACTCAAATAATTACAAATGAGTTTTTCCTCAATTACAAAATAATAAATTCTACACGCTACACACAAAATTTCACATAAAATTGTCGGCTTCCAGATACTGTAACTTTCTCCAAACATATCTTCAAAGTTTGTGCTATGAACCACATCATCATTAATGAGTCTCCAACATCCCTTTAACTATGCAAAATCAGATTCCATCCTAGCTAAGAGATATCCTCCGATTTCCAAAAATCACTTCACAGAAACACTGTCTAAACACTGCTTTCACCAAAATGCTCATAACTCTCACAAATGAATGAATTTATTTTTGCACTATTAACCATAGGTTAATAACACACCAAAAAACATACCATCAACTGCATAAAAGCCAATCTACAATACAACATGTGCACAAAACTAAATTGTACCTGCTTTCCTGCTAATATCTAGAATATCATTGTGTTGACATCAATGACAATCCAAGTCATGAATGCAACAACTGCTACAGAATGAATGCCAAAATACTTTGCATTCATTCCTAACAATCTCCCCCATTGGCATTGATGGCAACATAGATGAAAAACATTCAATGTTCCAAAAATTCAATACTGCAACATCACTACAAAATATCAAATTAAATCTTGCTTCGTTTTCCTATTCAGCTCTCTCATACAATCCACAATGTTTTTCATGTATATCTCTCCACCATTGACATCAATGATAGAAATTCCATCACTAAGTCAACAACAACTTAATGTCAAAAGACACTTTTTAGAAAAATACAATAACAAGAGTCCTCATGACTCAGCTCATAAACTCCCCCATAGAGGAAGTTCCAACATCCAATCCAAAAGAAAGATAGGGCTCATATACCACTGGATAGATGCAATCATCTGCATCAATTCTCAAAAATAGTTTGGGGCATAACCCCAAGCATACCTCTCAGATACACAAATTTATCTCTAGGTAAAGGTTTTGTAAATATATCTGCTATCTATTCCTTTGTGCTTATGTACTCCAATCTTACTTCTTTTTCTGCAACTTTCTCTCTTACAACATGATACTTGATCTCAATATGTTTAGTCTTAGAATGTAAAATAGGATTTTTTGACATACTCACTATACTGGTGTTATCACAATTTATAACAATAGGCTTATCAAACTTTATTCCAATATCCTTCAACATCTGCTTCATCCAAATAATTTGATTATAATTGTTTGTTGCTGCAACATATTCTGCTTCTGCTGTACTTTGTGAAGTACAATTATGCTTCTTACTTAACCAAGAGACCAATTTTCCTCCAAGAAAAAAGGCTCCACCACTGGTGCTTTTCTTGTCATCAACACTACCTCCCCAATCTGCATCAGTATAGGAACATAAAGTAAAATCATCAGAATTCTCATACCATAATCCATAATCCATTGTTCCTTTCAGATATCTTAGTATCCTCTTTACTGCTGGATAATGTGATTCTCTAGGTTCTACTTGAAATCTTGCTACAATCCCAATTGAATGTGCTATATCAGGTCTTGTATGTGTCAAGTACTGCAATCCTCCAATCATAGATCTGTACTTTTTTTGCTCAACTGCTGGTGTCTCATCTTTGCTAGATAACTTATGTCCAATTACCATAGGTGTTCCAACAGGTTTAGAATCTTCCATTCCAAATCTTTTCAATAATTTATTCAAATACTTAGTCTGACTTACAAATATACCTTCCTTGCTTTGTGTTATCTATAATCCCAAAAAATATTTCATTTCTCCAATCATCCTCATCTCAAATTTAGTCTTCATTTCATCTGCAAATTTGTCACTAGCTTCATCTTCTCCTCCAAAGATAATATCATCAACAAATATAACTATAACCAACAAACCATTCTCAATTTCTTTTGTGTATAAGTTACTATCTATTGTTCCTTTTATAAATCCCAATTTCAATAAATACTTATCCAATCTTGCATACCAGGTTCTAGGTGCTTGTTTTAATCCATATAAAGCTTTCTTTAACTTACATACCATATCTCCTTCTTGTTTCAAAGGAAAACCTTCAGGCTGCTCAATGTAGAGTTCTTCTTCCAATTCACCATTCAAAAATGCTGATTTCACATCCATCTGATACACTTTGAATTTCCTGTAAGCTGCATATGCTAGAAACATTCTCATTGCTTCAAGTCTGGCCACAGGTGCAAAAGTTTCTTCATAGTCAATTCCTTCTTGTTGTGAATATCCTTTGCATAACAATCTTGCTTTGTTTCTTATCACTTCTCCTTTTTCATTCATCTTGTTTCTGAATACCCACTTTGTTCCAATCACATTCTTGTCTTCAGGTCTAGGGACCAATTCCCATGTCTTGTTTTTTTCAATCTGCTCTAGTTCTTCTTTCATAGCAATAATCCAATGTTCATCTTCACAAGCTTCATTAGTAGTCTTAGGTTCAATTTGAGAAATCAAACATAAATGTACCTTATTTCAAGTCAAAACTCCTTTATCTAAACTTCCAATAACTTGCTCAACAGGGTGATGTCTTGAAGTATACCTGTTAGGTGTCATAGTTACTGATCTTGTTCCAACTATAGATTCTTCTCTGCTTTCTTCTCTGTTTTCTTCTCTATTTTCTTCAGTATGACTTTCATTCAGCAAATCACTATTAGTTTCAAAAAATAATTCTGCATTTTCAATGTTAGGCTGAGGTTGTGCTTCTCCATCAGATTCATAATCAAGCATTCTTTCCTGAATTTTAAACTTCTCATCAACTTTTACATTTGCACTTTCAACAATAGTCTTAGTTCTTTTGTTATAACATCTATATGCTTTGTTTTTTAAAGAATATCCAAGAAATATTTCTTCATCACTTCTAGGATCAAACTTTCCTATATCATCATCTCTCTTTATATAACATTTACTTCCAAAAATTCTAAAATACTTAACTGGGGGTGCATGTCCAAACCATAATTCATAAGGTGTCTTGTTTGTATCTGCTCTGATTTGTACTCTGTTCATAGTGTATACTACTATGTTCACTGCTTCTCTCCAAAAAGTCTTAGCCAAATCATTTTCAAACAACAAAGCTCTTGCTACTTCAGTTATTGACCTGTTCCTTCTTTCTACAATACCATTTTATTCTAGTGTTCTAGGGGCTGAAAGTTGTCTCTTAATACCATTCATTTCACAAAAGGTGTTAAACTCTCTAGATGTAAATTCACCATCTCTATTAGATCTTAGACACATAATCTTCATTCCAGATTCATTCTCAATTTTGCTTTTCATGATCTTAAATTTATCAAATGCTTCATATTTTTCTTTCAAAAATGCAATCCACATCATTCTTGTAAAATCATCAATAAGAATCATAAAATAGCTTTCTCCATAGAATCCTCTAGTTCTAGTAGGACCACTCAAGATTGTATGAACAATCTCTAGCTTCTCTTTCGATGTGAACTTCTTGTTGGGAAATGAACTCCTTTTCTGCTTTGCCCTCATACATTCTTTGCAAATCATGTTAGTAGGTTCCATAATTCTAGGTAAATCTCTTACCGCAAGTGTAGTGCTCACCTTGACAATATTATCAAAGTTTATATGACAAAACCTTTTATGCCATAACCAACTATCATCAATCCTAGTTATCAAACATGTCATCTTAGTAGGATTCAACTGAAATACATTACCTTTGGTTCTGGATCCTTTTCCAATCAGATTTCCATCTTTATCTTTTATCACACAAGTTTTCTCAGAAAACCAAACTCGATAACCCTTATCAGCCAATTGTCCAATGCTTAGTAGATTATGTCTCTATCCATCAACAAAGTAAACATCATCAGTGTTAGTCTTTCCATCAAGAGTAATAGATCCTGTACCCTTTATCAAACAAGGTGCATTGTTACCAACCCTAACAATTCCTCCATCATAATTATCTAACTTAACAAACTTTCTTTTATCTCCAGTCATATTATGTGAACAACCACTATCTATAATCCAATTAGATTTCTTTTCAACTTGTGAAACTAATGCTTTTTCTTCCCTTTTATTAGATTCAGAACTTTCTTCTTTAATTGCTACAAATCCTATTTCCTCAAATTTATCATTATCACTGTCACTTAAATGTTTTTCAATTCTTGCTTCAAGATCTTCATCATTTGCATAATAACATTCTTTAGATCTCCTAGGTTTAAAGTTGCTTCTATACTTCTTAACTCTTTTAGGACATTTAGATGCAAAATGATCATATTCTTGACAAGTCTAACATTTAAAGATTTTCTTACCATTTGGTTCTCTTTTTACAAGTAATGCAATACCTTCTTCAATCTTCTTATCTTCCTCATATTTAGATTTGCTACTACTGGCATAATCTCCATTCACACTAGTACTTCTTGTAGGTCTAATGTTAAGAGCACTGAATGCTATTTCCATTCTAGGTAGCTCTCCTGATAATCTCAAGTTCATCTCTGCTGTTTCTAATCTTCCAAGAAGAGTCTCTCTTGAAAAGTTTGATGTACAAGGTATCATTTGTTCAATCATCTGTGTTGTCTCCTTGAATACTGGTGTCAAAGTTCTTAGAATATTCCATATCACTTCATTCTCTATCTTATCACCTCCATAAGAATTTATTCCTATTATAATCTCAGACATTCTACCAATATAGCTTCTAATAGATTCATCTTCCATCATTCTGATATCTTCAAATGCACAAATCCAATTATGTAATCTAGCCTTATTTGCATGTTCATCACCTTTAAAAGTAGAATGTAAAGCTTTCCAAATAGCATGAGATGTTTTCAAACATCTTACCTGACTATATTCACTCTCTGGTAGTGCTGACAAAAGTGCTTCTCTTGCAAGTATGTTACACATGAATAGATCTAGTTCATCTTTAGTTCCTGCCTCTAGATTGTCTTCCTCAATGATAGTCTTCTCATTCTTTGTAATCAACCAATAACTTTGTCCTAAACACAATAGATGAGTCTTCATCTTTTCTTTCCAGCTGTCAAAATTTACTCCATCAAACTTAGGGCTTTCTTTTCTAAAATTCACCATGGATCTCCTTAAGTTGTTAAACTTTTCTTTCAAGGACCTACTGCTCTGATACCAATTGTTAGAAAGTAAGGATCCCCAAGATAACTGAGAGGGGGGGGGGTGAATCAATTATCTGATAATTTAACCATTCAACTACTTTAAATAATATAATCAATGTACTAATCAACCATAGAAAGATAACCATACACAATTGCACAATAACACAAGATATGTTGACTAGGGAACCTCTTGAAAAGAGTAAACCCCCGTGGGAATGATGCCCACAAAATGATACACTAATATGAAAGTTCCTTGTTAGAGGATGGATCCTATTAGGAGTCTTATGAAATATATTCAGTACATATAAATCCCTATTAGGAGATTTTGAATCCCTGTTAAAAGATTCTATCCCGGTTAAGAGTTTATGGAAGACAAAAAGACCCACTGCCCAAACAGCTTCAAGGCAAGATCTCTGAACCCACTATCCAAAAGATCTTAGAATTATTCAATAGAATAATATGAAATATATTACCTCCTTCACACTGTGCCAAAACCGCACTCTCTGCTACACAAGATCACAATTCCAGATCTCTGTACTCACAAGTCTTCCTTCATCACTGAATTAGCTCTTTTCTTCACTTCATGCATATATTCGCATCTCAACCTTCATAGTACATATTGCAACAAGAAATTTATTCCTTCTTATATACCAAACTCAAATAATTACAAATGAATTGGTCCTCAATTACAAAATAATAAATTCTACACGCTACACACAAAATTTCACATAAAACTGTCGGCTTCCAGATACTGTAACTTTCTCCAAACATATCTTTGAAGTTTGTGATATGAACTACATCATCATTAATGAGTCTCCAACATCCCTTTAACTGCGCAAAATCAGATTCCATCCCAGCTAAGAGATATCCTCTGATTTCTGAAACTCGCTTCACAGAAACACTGTCTGAACATTGCTTTCACCAAAATGCTCATAACTCTCACAAATGAATGAATTTATTTTTGTGCTATTAACCATAGGTTAATAACACACCAAATAACATACCATCAACTGCACAAAATCCAATCTACAATACAACATGTGTGCAAAACAAAACTGTACCTACTTTCCTGCTAATATCCAGAATATCACTATGTTGACATCAATGACAATCCAAGTCATGAATGCAACAACAACTGCTACAGAATGACTGCCAAAATACTTTGCATTCATTCCTAACACTATCTATTTCCTAAAGAGTTTGTTTTATATACTTCTCATCGAGCTTTGCAATATTTGAATAGTCAAGGAAAGTTGAATCAAAGGCATTTGAAATGGGTTGAGTTTTTGCAGAGTTATACATTTGTTTTGTAACATAGGAGTGCAAAGTCTAATAGGGTTATAGATGCTCTTAGCAGATGACAAAAATTGCTGATAGAGATGCAGATTGAGGTGGTTGGATTCAAGGAACTCAAGAATTTGTATCCAGAGGATCCTAATTTTGGTGAATCTTGGAAAGCTTGTAAAGAACCTATTACTCTAGATAAGATGAAGTGGCTAGATTTCATCATTCAGGATGATATGCTATTCAAAGGGAGTCATTTGTGCATTTCAAGAAGTTCTATGATGGAGAATCTCATCAAGGAGAAGCATAGCAGAGGATTGGCTGGACATTTTGGTCATGATAAAACCCTTGCTTTGGTTAGTGAGAATTATTATTGGCCACAATTGCAGCAAGATGTCAAGAAGTTTGTACAGAGTTGCAAAGTATGTCAGATGGTGAAAAGAGTGAAGTAGAATGCAAGGTTGTATCAACCATTACCTGTACCAGAGAAGCCTTGGGAGGATATCAGTATGGACTTTGTTCTTGGTTTACCAAGGAAACAGTGGGGACATGATTCAATTTTTGTGGTAGTTGACAGATTTTCAAAGATGGCACATTTTATTCCATGCAAGAAGACTAATGATGTTGTTCATGTAGCAGAATTATTTTTTAGAGTAGTGGTGAAACTACATGGTTTTCCAAAGAGTATAGTTTCAAATAGGGACACTAAGTTCATTGGATATTTTTGGCATACATTATGGAAGAATTTGAAGATAGATTTGAAGTTTAGTTCATCACATCATCCACAGACTGATGGACAGATAGAGGTGGTGAATAGGAGTTTGGGAAATTTGTTGAGATTTTTGGTTGGAGATAAGCCAAAAAGATGGGATTTGATTTTACCACAGGTAGAATTTGCATATAATAATTCTATCAATAGGAGCACTAGTAAATCACCATTCCAGATTGTATATGGGAGTAGTCCCATAAATGCATTTGAGTTGAGAAAGATACATAAAGGAGAAATAAGTAGTGCTAAAGCTAAGGATTTTGTAGAACACTTGAAGAACATCTATAAGGAGGTGAGGAAGCATATTACCAAGATGACTGTGTAGTATAAGGCTAAGGCAGATGTGAAAAGGAGGCATAAGGAATTTCAAGTTGGAAATGAAGTCATGGTTCATTTGGGGAAGGAGCGATTTTCAGTTGGTACATATAACAAATTGAAAATGAAGAAGTTTGGGCCATGTAAAATACTGAAGAAGCATGATTCAAGAAATGCATATGAAGTAGAATTGCCTACTAAGCTAAATATTTCACTAGTGTTTAACATTTCAAATCTGACAGAGTATCATGAGGGAGGTGTTGAAGATGAGATCACAATAGCATAGTGGAATATTCCAACAACTAGTTCAGATACCAAAGAGATTGAGGATATACTAGATAGTCGTGTTGGCAGAAGCACAAAGAATAAGAAATATGAAGAATATCTGGTCAAGTGGAAAGGATGACCTATTGAAGATTCATCATGGTTGATAAAGGAGGAGGTTAACCATCTTGGTTTTCCTCTACACACCTGAGACGTGATGGGGTCACTTCTCAAATTACCCTGGGTGTCTAATGCAGGAGCATCCTAGGTGTAAGAGCAATCTTGCATCAGCCAAAAATATTTCTATTTTTGTATTCAATAAGGGCTATCTTGTGCAGAGCTGCTATTTATGGAAACTTTCTATTTTTTTTAGTAAGTTGGTCATATGATCTCAGAATGTTCTGACTTTACATGTGGAGGTTCATCTCAGTTATATCAGCCTGCCAGTAAAGTTTCATGGCTAGATCAAGTCTAATTTTGAAGATATTGAAGATTTTTGGTATTGGTAGCAAGGTACAAAAACTTTGAACTCAGTTCTGAAGGCTTTATAGACCCCGGATGAGGTCAAAAATTTGGGTGATAGGTGCTTGCGTGAGTCAAGCCTATAGAGTGCTTCATGGCCTTTCTGAAATGGGGTTATAATAGTCAATCAGGTCAACTGGTGATGACTTATGTTCTTCGAAAGTCGGGTCACCTAAAATGGCAGAAAATAATTTTCCTTCAAAATTTTTGTTCGGGTTTCAAAATTTATTTTGAGCCAAATTTGATGTAATAAATTGAAAAATAAAATAATTCTAAGTTTGGTCGGCCCTAAGGGCTAAATTTCTGGAACCTTCTCAAGTGGTGGAAAATGATTATATAAAGAAGGCCCGTAGTGTTGTCTAAGGAAGTTCTAGGTAGAGATCTGAGTATTGATTCAAGGCTTTGTCCTATAGAATACTGTAAGGGAATGCCCATGTGGCTTTGCATATTGTAATTTTGAAAGTTTGTAATTCCACATTTATGGAGATAATAAGAAGGCAATTTTATGTTCTTGCATATTGTTGTTGTTTCTCTGTTTCAAACTATACAACATTTTTGAAATCCAAAAAATTCATCACATTCTATGCTTCGCCTAATATAAGAAAATTTTAAGGTGGTCAGACATGGGAGTTTTTTCCTATTCTAAAAATGTTGTAGCAGAAAATTCATAATTAATTTTTTTTTGGAATAAAATTACAAAAAAATATGCATCATGCCCAAGCATGAGTCTACTACTTATATATAAAATCTTACAATAAAGTATTATCATTTGATTATGATTAATGTGGTCAGACATACACCTACTTCTTATTTTTTCCAGAAATTTTTGTATTGCTGCATTGAAATCTATACTTTTCACCAATCATACTAACTTTTTTTCAGAAAAGGCCTAGTAGTTTAGAAACTACATTCAATTTTCTACAGATTCTATTCTTACAACTTTTTGATATTAGGTTGATAGCTAGTTGAAATTTTCACGTCAAGTTGACTAACTCTGATTTGTTGATTTTTAATTGCCACTTAAGGGCATAGTTTGGCCCCTCAAGATCTTGCACATACCCTATACTTTAAAAGAGTATTTTGATTGGTAGGTGAAAATTCCCACAGTGGTTTTTCCCAAATTGGGTTTCCATGTTAATTCAAATTGGTTGAATGTTTATTGTGCATGTTATTTTTTGATTACTTTAAATATTGTTGTTATCGGGTACTACTGAAGTTTGTCTTGACGAGTTATTACCGAGTTGAATCAGAGTTAAATTTTTTAAGGTTTAAAAGAATCATTGATTACTGATTCACCCCCTCTCATTAATCCATCAATTGGTATTAGAGTTAACTACTCTAAAGGGATAAGTTTAAAGACCTGATTAAAAGATTTGAAGATGTATAAGAGGGAGGCACAAAAGTTGAATAGGGACAACTTCTCTACATGGAAAACTAGGATGAGATTGCACATATCTAGAATTGGAGAGTATGTTATATATGTAGATACCTAAAAATCCTTTAGAAAATAAAAGTATTTTTCCTTTTTTGAAAACCCCTGATGACATCATCATTTGTTAATTAGTTATTTATTTAATTAATTAATATATTTTTATGCCATTAAATTTATTTATTTTAATTAAGCATCTTTAATTAAAGAATCTTTCCCCAAAGCATTTAAGTCAAATTTAACTGATTTTCCTATCTTGATTGAATCAATATTCAATAGATGATGTCACAATCCCTATATGAATTTTATATTTATTAAAAGCCTTAAAACCCTAGAACCTTCTAGCATTTCCTAAACCCTTCCAATCTTCACTAAATCTTCCCTAAACCTATTTAGGAGAAGTTACCTACTTTTCCTAATCTAATCCAAGTCTCCTTGACTTTTTAGTCAAACCCTTCCCTCAATGAGCCTTACACACTCATTCAAAGCCTTCCATACTCTTTAAGGCTTCTTACGGCCTCATAAAGAGACCCATGTCTCTTCTTCCACACATGTTCCCCTTGTACACTTCCCTAGTTTTTCTCACACATGTGTGAGCAACCCTTAACCCAAGCTAAACCTTACCATACCCCAAACCATACCTCTTACTCCACCCCAAACCTTACCCCTAATGCTAACTCATCCTCCTAACCCAAGCCTTCCCCAAATCCTATAAATACCCTCACTTCCTAAGAGAAAAACACCAATTCATTTTCAATTCATAGTAGTGTAATAATGCTAGAATAGTTCTAAATCTTTAAAGCTTTCATACTAATTGTTAGATTTCATTCATTTTCATGCTTTCATAGCTCATCATAGATTAGAATAATGGATAAATCTTAGTTTTTTTCATTTTTATTCATATATTTTTTCATCATATCACATCCACTTTGGATTAAAATCAATATATAATAATCATTCATATCTTAGATTGCATTATTGAGCTTGAAGGATCCTTAAGGCCTTAAGGGAAAAATAGGTGTCCTATACCTGGTTTTGTGCCACTATATGGTTCATAAATCTCATCCTATTCTATAAGGATACTCATATGATTAAAACCCCTAGAATTATATTCTCATACAATTAAGTATCCTTACTCATACTAGGACCACCCATTACTCGTATGGGGTTCTGGTAGCCATTTTTGGCTTATTTCTGGCCTTTTTGGCCCTCTGAACTTGTTTCCTTGTACTATAAGTACCCAATACTCATACTAGGCCTACCCATCACTCATACAAGTAAAGACCATTATTTTACCCTTCCTTTTTTACTCGTATGGAAAATAGAGGGATCTTGTAAGGCTTTAGGCCAAGGAAAAGTTGATTTTTTGGGGGTTCTAGGGGTTTTCAAGCCTTTTAACTTCTTGTTTCAAGTTTTTGACACCATATTTTGTAGGTAACCTTAGAAGGAATCAAAATCAATGAAAACCTAAGGCCCTAAGGCTCATCAAACTCATTTGGTCATTTAGGACTTCAAATATTTCATTTGGATGCTTAAAAAGAACACTAAAACACAACTCTTGAGTGCCTAAAAACAAAGAATTTGAAAATTGTTCTTAATCAATCCTAACCAACTCAAATTGTTCCTATTTTGTCCTAAATCATTCAAGCTCATCCTTAATGTTTCTCATTTGGCTAAAAAGAACCTCAAATTTTTAAATCTAAGGTTTTAAAAATGCATTCATGCAAAGTAGGAACATTTCATGTTTTGGGAACATAAAAAGAACATCAAGTTTGCATTGCAAATCTAAGTGGTTCCTAAAACAACTCAAAAATCATCCTAAAGTGATCCTAAACCAAACTCAAATGCATCAAAGAGAGATAAAAAGAAATTCATTTACAAATGTCTCAAAGTTTGGTTAAAAGTCTCAATGCAAACTAGGAACAAAAATCAAAATCTTTGCTAAACTTTCCAAATTAGTTCCTAAACATTCCTAAAGGTTTTAAAATTTTCCTAAATCAATCCTAATACTTTTTTATTTATGTGAAAAATTCTCTTATTGAAAAATATTGAATTTCTTTCAAAGTTCATGTATCAAAGCTAAATCTAGGAACTTTCCCTTTAGAGTCTAAAAATTGAGCAAAAGACAAACAAATCTTGAATGAAGCTAAAGGAATAAACCTAAGTCCAATTGAGTCATTTTCATTTTGAAAATAAAACACAATCTTGAATGATTTAAAAGAGAAAGAAAAGCATCTCTATTCCTTCCTCTTTCAAATTTAGTTCACACATAAACTCAATCTTGAATGACTTAAAGATCAAAACAAAGCACTTTTCAAAGTTCTAAAGAAACATGGAAACTCAAATATTGAATACTCAAGAAAAGAACTTGCAATCACTCAAACGTTTAATTTTTGAAGAGAGAAAGAACAACTCAAAACCTAAACACTTGTGTCTTCAAAATTTTTCAATTCAAACACACTTAAAGTCAATTTGGGAAAATAATCTTTATGATGTGCATCTAGGAGTTTCCCATTTCTACAAAATCCTTGTTAGAATAAGTAACGTAAAAAAATTGAACTCAGACAAGTTCACTTGTTTTACTTTCAGTGAGGCCTGTCTAGAGAGAAAAGCACTTCCTCTCTAGAGAATGACCTCAAACCGGTATCTTCCCTGACCGGTATAAAAATAAAGCACTGAGAAAAATATTTCTTATATCCCCTCAAGCTCAGGTGAGGCATGTTGATGGTAGCTCAAGGTAGGTGAATAATCCCTACTATTTTGTCATGGTCAACTAGGCTCTTAAGTGAGTCACACATGTACAAACTGATTGGGAGGACTCTACGAAACAATTACAAACTTGTTAAAATAGAGGCTACCCTATCCAAATCTGAAGGTATCAGAATCCTTGTGTAAGGATCGATCAAAGGGGTTTACTAGACCACCTTAAGACTAATCACCATATGTATCCCCTTTTAGGGGGTATCAAGCTATGGGAAAGGATTTTGATAATCACCTTCCTTAGGTAGATCTATTTGAAGTGATTGAACAGTCAAAGAATTAGTGAAAACATTTGTTGGAACATACACCTTTTCAAAGCTTTTTTAGATTCAGGAGTCAGTTATCTTTCTTGTATCCCACAAGGTTTCTTTGTCCCTTGTGGAGATTTCTTGTCCAAAAGTCTTTGTTGAAATCTGTCTTTTACCATTGGAAAACATCAAATTGATCTACATCTTGATTCAAGATACTTAGAAAACCTTACAGAAGAATCCCTCAAAATCAGATACCCAAAGCTTTGTCTCAATCCAATTATCAAAATCTCCCCAAGTTATGTCTGATTTGATCAAACACCCAAAGGCTAAACTTCCCGAATCCCAAGCCTATCGAGAGAGAAAAGTTCTAGAGAGAAATCTTAAAAGCCATCAATCTTTTGTGCAAGCAACCCAAGCTGAAGAAAAGTATCAAGAAAAGATTGATAACGCGGACTATAACATAAGAGTCAAGAATTTTGCTTACTGATTCCAAGTGAACCATCATTACGTCAATCTTGAAAGAGAAGACTACCTAGATCCATCACATGTCCATTCTACCTTTGAAACCCAAATCCTATCTTGGGAGTCCTTCATCTTAGCTCATCCTAGTTTCATCCTTGCATCACCACCAAGTAGTTGCATCCTAAAGTCCCTCTTAGTTGCATTTGTCATCATCTTCCTAGTTGCATCTAGATCATTCTCTTAGAGATAGCATCATTCCATCATCTTTCACTATCATCCTATCAGCAATCCGCAAGCTGAATCCCAAAATCCTTGATCCAAATCCAACATCCATCATCCAAGTCAAACCTACCATCCTTGCACCAAAACCAGTGATCCAAATCCATGAGCACTTAGTGTTCAAAACCTTTGATTTGTTTTTAATCCTCATCCTAAATCAAAAATCACCCCCTTTTGACAAAGTATTGTCTAAAGGAAATCCAACTTGTCCTTGCACAACCTCATCATCTCGAGAAAGAGATTATCTTGCATTGATAAGAATCTAGTTGACCAAAGATCATTAGTCTATCCTCAATTGACCAAGTCCTATCACTAATCCTCCATCAGGAAAACAACATCTCATTTTTGACACTTAGTAATCTTCCACCAGCATCCCACCAATCATTGACCAAATCTTGATCCAAATTAGAGTATCGCACCAAACCCCCATCATCGCCAAGAATTCTCACCAATTTGTCACCATCTTCTGCCCATCTTCTACCATCCTTGATCCAAATCCAAGCATCTCACCAATCCTTGCATTACATTCTAGAAATCCACCATCCTTAGAGGTTTCTTAGGCTTGCATCCACCATTCTTTAGAATCTTTTAGGAACATCTTGCATCCATATAGCATCTGCATCTCCACTCCATGCCTGTCAAGACAAGATCTAAGAAATGAAGGAACATGGATCCTTATCAGGTCCCCAGCTCATTTGATCCCAACATTTCTACTAGTGCAATGGTAGCTTATGATCCCAAGATTTAGCAAACTAGTAATGCATGGAATGATCCCAATATCCCATCGGGTCCTTTTGCGATAGAAACATTTATGAATCATCTGTGAAATGCACAAATGGTTAGTGCACTCACTACTCAGAATCAAAGAAACATGTGGGCTAACTTCACACAAGAGGGTACTCCCATTCCACCATATATCCAACCTCACATCCCCATCCACAACATCTATATCCCAATAGAAATATACACCCCCATCGTCCAACATATCCTTGATCCACTTCTCCACATATCACAAGTAGCTTTGCCCATCCCTCCTCTTTTGCAAAGCAGTTTCACAAGCCCTAAAACAAAAGAGACACAATCCACTCCATTTCCTCTCATAGGCGCACCATCATCTTCCATAGCAGCTCAATCCATCATCCCTACCCAAGGCTTTTCACAAAACCAAGCACCACCTCCCACACAAAGCTTTACACAAGCAGTTCCGCCACCTTCACAAGCCTCTACATCCACACCATTCTTTCCTGGGGGGATGCAATCATCCTTCCCCTTCACTTCACAAGCCTCTACATCTACACCATTCTTTCTGGGGGGGATGCAATCATCCTTCTCCTTCACTTCACAAGCCTCTGCATCTACACCATTCTTTCCGAGGGGACACAATCATCCTTTTGTTAGAAAGTAAAGTCCACCAAGATAACTGAGAGGGGGGGTGAATTAGTTATCAGATAAATATAACTTTTATCAACCTTAATAGATTTTAACCATGTAAGCAATGTAACCAACAACCATAGAAAGATATACATGTACAATAACACAATGACACAAGATATGTTGACTAGGGAACCTCTTGATCAAAGAGTAAACCCCGGTGGGAATGATTCCTAGAAAAGATGCAATAATATGAATATTCATTGTGGAAGGATGGAATCTTTTAGGAGTCTTATGAAATAAATTCAGTACATATGAATCCTTATTCGGATATTTTGAATCCCTGTTAAAATATTCTAACTCTGTTAGGAGTTATCAAAGACAGAAGGACCCACTACCCAAACAACTTGAGGGTAAGATCACTGAAATCACTATCCAATTGATCTTTGTATTACTCGATAGAATAATACCCAAAGATTACTAACCTCAACAATCCAATGCTCCTTCTCTGACTATGCCAAACTGCACCAACTCCTTCTTCAGATCTCAATACCAGATTTCAGTACTTTGCATATCCTCTTTCAACAATTTCACTTTCACAATACACTTACATTCATTACATTCTAGATTAAAACAAGGAATAAATTCCTTCATTTATACCACACTCAAGTAATTACAAATGATTCAGCATAAAAATTACAAAATAAAACTTTCCACACATTACATCAAAATTACACAAAACTATCAGCTTCCAATCAATATAATTCTTCACTCATGTGACCTTAGATCTTGCACTATCAACCATGTCACTATTAGTATGTCTCCAACTTCTCTCTAACTTTTCATAACTAGATTCCATCCTGATGAGGAGATATCATCTGATTTCTACAAACTGCTACTCAGGAACACTGCCTGAATACTGATTCCATTGATTTCCTGATAACTTCCATGAATAAATGAATTGATGTTTGTGCTCTTAACCATGATCTTATAACACATCATAAAGTAATTTCCCAATAACACATACATTCATCTTTAATATCCCAAGTGTGCTAACTCAAACACTGTATGATTCTCTGCTAATCTTCAGTCGATCATTATGTTGACATCAATGACAATTATAGTCATGAATGCAAAAACAAATACTACATAATGGCTACTAATACTCCCCCACAGGATATATTCAGCATTCATTCCTAACAATCTCCCCCATTGGCATTGATGGAAACATAGAAGTTCCATAAATCCAATGCTACAACACTACTACTCTGAAAATGCTTCAAGTCTTCTTCATCAATAAAATCTTGCTTCTTTTTCTTATTCAGTTTTCTTATCTGAGCTCAAATACACATACTCCCCCATAGAGGAAGTACCAACATCCACTCCAAAAGAAAAATAGGGCTCATATACCACTGCACAGATGCAACAATCTGCATCACTTCTCAAAATAGGTTGTGGCATAACCCCAAGCATACCTCTTAGATACTCAAATGTATCCTTAGGCAAAGGTTTTGTAAATATGTCTACAATCTGCTCTTTTGTGCTTATGTACTCAAGTCTAACTTCTTTCTCTACTACTTTCTTTCTCACTACATGATACTTTATCTCTATATGCTTTTTCTTAGAATGTAACATAGGGTTCTTAGACATACTAACTATGTTGGTGTTATCACAATGTATAACAACAGGCTCACAAATTTTTATTCCAATATCCTTCAACATTTGCTTCATCTAAATTATCTTATTATAGTTGTTTGCTACTGCTACATACTCTACTTTTTCTATGCTCTATGAAATACAATTTTTCTTCTTTCTTAGTGATAAAGGGTGCTCCCCTTAATACTGCAAACACATAACAGAAATAGAGAAACAACAACAACAATATGCAAGAATAGAAAATTGGCTTCTTATTATCTCCACAAATGTGGAATTACAAAATTTTAGAATTACAATATGCAAAGCCACATGGGCATTCCCTTACAATATTCTATAGGACAAAGCCTCAAATCAATACCTAGATCTACTACCCAAAATTTCCCTAGACAACACTATGGGCCTTCTTTATATAGGCATTTTCCACCGCCCAAGAAGGTTCCAGAAATTTAGCCCTTAGGGCCAACCAAACTTAGAATTATTTTATTTTTCAATTTATTACATCAAAGTTGGCTCAAAATAACTTTTGAAACCCGAACAAAAATTTTGAAGGAAAATTATTTTCCACCATTTCAGGTGACCTGACTTCCGGAGACCATAAGTCATCATCAATTGACCCGATTGACTATTATAACCACATTTTGAAAAGGCCGCGAAGTGCTCTATAGGCTTGATTGGTGCAAGCACCTATCACCCAAATTTTTGACCTCATCCAGAGCCTCTAAAGCCTTCAAAACCAAGTTCAAAGTTTATGTACCCTGCTGCCACTACCAAAAATCTTCAATATCTTCAAAACTAGACCTGATCTAGCCATGAAACTTTACCGGTAGGCTGATATGACTGAGATGAACCTCCACCTGTAAAATTAGAACATTTTGAGATTTATGACCAACTTACTAAAAATAGAAAGTTTCCATAAATAGTAGCTCTGCACAAGATAGCCCTTATTGAATACAAAAACATAAATATTTTTGGGTGATGCAAGATTTCTCTTACACCTAGGATGCTCCTACATCAGACACCCGGGGTAATTTGAGAAGTGACCCCGTCACGTCTGAGGTGTGTAGAGGAAAACCAAAGTGGTGAACCTCCTCCTTTGTCAACCATGATGAATCTTCAATAGGTCATCCTTTCCACTTGACTAGATATTCTTCATATGTCCTATTCCTTGTGCTTCTGCCAATATGACTATCCAGTATATCCCCAATCTCTTTGGTATCTAAACTAGTTGCTAGAATAATCCACTGTACTATTGTGATCTCATCTTCAACACCTCCCTCATGATACTCTATTAGATTTGAAATGTTAAACACTAGTGAAATATTTAGCTCAGTAGGCAACTCGACCTCATATGCATTTCCTGAATCATGCGTCTTCGTTATCTTACATGGCCCAAACTTCTTCATTTTAAACTTGTTATATGTACCAATAGGAAATCTTTCCTTCCACAAATGAACCATGACTTCATCTCCAACCTGAAATTCCTTATGCCTCCTTTTCTCATCTACCTTAGCCTTATACTACTCATTCATCTTTTTAATATGCTTCCTCACCTCCTAATGGATGTTCTTCAAATGTTCAAAAAAATCCTCAGCTTCAGCACTACTTATTTCTCCTTGATCTATCCTTCTCAACTCAGATGCATTTCTGGGACTACTCCCATATACAATCTAGAATGGTGATTTACCATTACTCCTGTTGACAGAATTAATGTATGAAAATTCTACCTATGGTAAAATCAAATCCCATCCTATTGGCTTATCTCCAACCAAACATCTCAACAAATTTCCCAAACTCCTATTCACCACCTCTATCTATCCATCAGTCTATGGATGATGTGATGAACTAAACTTCAAATCTATCTTCAACTTCTTCCACAATGTATGCCAAAAATATCCAACAAACTTAGTGTCCCTATCTGAAACTATACTCTTTGGAAAACTATGTAGTCTCACCACTTCTCTAAAAAATAATTCTTCTACATGAACAACATCATTAGTCTTCTTGCATGGAATAAAATGTGCCATCTTTGAAAATCTATCAACTACCACAAAAATTGAATCATGGCCCCGTTGTGTCCTTGGTAAACCAAGAAAAAAGTCCATACTGATATCCTCCCAAGGCTTCTCTAGTATAGGTAATGGTTGATACAACCTTGTATTCTGCTTCACTCCTTTCACCATCTGACATAATCTACAACTCTGTAAAAACTTCTTGACATCTTGCTGCAACTGTGGCCAATAATAATTCTCACTAACCAAAGAAAGGGTTTTATCACGACCAAAATGTCCATCCAATCCTCCGCTGTGCTTCTCCTTGATGAGATTCTCCCTCATAGAACTTCTTGGAATGCACAACTGACTCCCTTTGAATAGCATATATCCTAAATGATGAAATCCAGCCACTTCATTCTATCTAGAGTAACATGTTCTTTACAAGCTTTCCAAGCTTCACCAAAATCAAGATCCTTTGGATACAAATTCTTGAGTTCTTTAAACCCAACCACCTCAATCTGCATCTCTATTAGCAATACGTGCCTTCTACTAAGTGCATCTGCAACCCTATTAGACTTTCCACTTCTGTGTTTCAAAACAAATGTATAACTCTGCAAAAACTCAACCCATTTCAAATGCCTTTGATTCAACTTTCTTTGACTATTCAGATATTGCAAAGCTTGATGATCAGTATACAAAAAAAACTCTTTAGGAAGTAGATAGTGTCTCCACTTCTTCAATACTTGAACTATAGCATAAAATTCCTGATCATAAATAGAATATTTTCTCTTGGCATCATTTAACTTTTCACTGAAATAAGCAATAGGTTTACCTACTTGGCTCATAACAACTCCTATTATAGTACCACTAGCATCACAGTCTACTTGAAACACCTTATTAAAATCTAGAAGTGCTAAAACAGGTTGTTCTGTGACTTTTTGTTTCAACAATTGAAAACTATTTTCCACACCATTACTCCACTTATAATCTTTTCTATCCCCTCTCATTGTTTCAGTCAAGGGACCACAAATACTACAAAAATTTCTGATAAACTTTCTATAAAAGCTAGCCAAACCATGAAAAAAGCTTACCTTAGTATCACTTCTTGGAGTAGGCCATTCAAGGATAGCATGTACCTTCTCTAGGTCCATTTTTAGACCTTCTGCTGAAACTACAAATCCCAAATACACTAACCCTTTCTTCACAAAACTGCACTTCTTCAAATTAATCAACAATTTCTCATCTCTTAACTTCTCAAACACCATACAAATATACATCATATGCTCTTCCAATGTTTTACTAAAGATCAAAATATCATCTAGGTACACAATGACAAACTTACCCAAAAATTCTTTCAGAACCTCGTTCATGAGCCGAATGAAAGTGCTTGGTGCATTGGTTAGCCCAAAAGGCATGACTAACCACTCATACAGTCCTTCCTTTGTCTTGAAGGCATTCTTCCATTCATCTCCTTCTTTAATCTGAATCTATACACATCCTCCATTCTCCATTCTTCTTTGGTGCTAATACTGCTGGTACAACACATGGACTCAGGCTCTCCTAAATCAATCCCTTCTGTAACAACTCATGTACTTGTCTATTCAACTCTTCACTTTTTGCTAGTGTCATTATATGTGCCACCTTGTTTGGAAAACTGGCTCCTATAATCAAATCCATTTGATGACTAATCTTCCTTATCGGTGGTAATCCATCAAGTACATTATCAGATATAATATCCTGAAACTCATTCAACAAATCTGCAACCTCTACAGGTACATCCTCTACTTCCTCTTTACCAACTTTTGGAATTAAAGTAAAACACACATGCTCATGCCTCATACCATCTAGGAATTTTCTTCCATCAACAAACATTATTCTTGCATTATCACATACTTTTTCTTTGGTCTCCTTCAATTGCTTTAGCTTATGTCACACTCCATCCTTTGTTAGGGAATAGGTATTTGCACGACCATCATGTACAACACATATGTCAAACTACCATGGTCTACCCAACAACATATTACATGCATCCATAGATATGATATCATATAGTACCTCATCTTGGTACCCACCAATCTTGAACTTTAAAAGGCACTGTTCACTGACCATGACCTTGTGGTCATCCTGCACCCAAGCAATCTAATATGGATGTGGGTGTTTCTATCTCTTGAGCTTCAACTTTGTCACCATCTCTTTTGACACCAAATTGTTAGTGATTCCACTATCAATAATCACATCATAGCATTTACCCTCACACTTGTGTCAAGTGCGAAACAAGCTCCTCCTTTGTTCAAGTTCATTCTCACCACTCAGTAGGACTCTTCTGTTGATCAACGTTTCTCCTCTTTCAATATCTTCAAAATTTGAGGATCTGGCATCTTCATCTACATGTGCCACTTTGGTCTAGCCTTCATTCCTCCTATCTATCCTTCCTTGGCATTGAGGATATTCAAATTCCCTATGACCTTCTTCTCCATAGTGAAAACATGTTTCACGAAAGCCTCCTCTTCCTAAACCTTGTCATCTTCCTCTTCCTCTTTGATCTCTATTGTTCTAATCTTGGAAATGATTGGAATTATTTCCTCTCTGATTTTGACTACTACTAGCCTCATCCTTCTTTTTTGAATCTTCATTTCAGCCTCCATAGGACCATCCACCAGATTGTCCACCATGAACTCTTCCATTTTCTCTGCTCTTGAACTTCTTGTTCAGCTTTTCCTCTACTTTTAGGGAAAACTAGTATGCCTCTTCAATACTATTCATTCAAACTAGATTCAGCTCCTCCTGAATGCTTGGCCTCAACCCATTAAGGTAACAAGCAACTTTCTCCTTATTAGCTTCTGCATGGCCTGTTCTGATGAGGATTCGATAGAACTCCTCCATATACTCCTGAATAGATCATCCCGCTTGCTTCAAACTTTTCATTTTCTTTAGTAGGTCAAGCTCATAATCAATAGGGATCAACTATCACTTCAATTTATCCACCTTCTGATCCCATCTTGTGATTTTATCTTTCCCTCTTCTATTTCTCTCCAATTGAATCCCTTGCCACCAGATCTTCGCATGAACTTTCAGTCTGGCCTTTGCGAATTTGACCCTATCAGGATCCTCAATATCTTTATACTAAAATATTCTTCACATTCATTAATCCAGTCGATCAACTCCTCTAGGTTAAGATTTCCTGAAAATGTAGGAACCTCAATCTTAGGTCTTTTCCCAATCTTGGAAATGGCCTGAAAAAATTCCTTCTTGATCTTCTTCTTCAGCTTCATCCTCACTTTCATCTCTAACATTAAGGTTCATTCCTTTGTGAATCTCTTCTTGCAATACTCACACTTGTATCTGGAGTGCTCTAACCTCAGGTGTTACAATAGTAGTTCTTCTACCATGTTCCCTTCATGGAGGCATTTTCACAATGCACGTTGAAACCCTAACCATGGTCTTGGTGCAAATTGCCTCATAGTCGGTGATCTGTTTACACACTCAAGAACTCCTACTCTGATACCACTTGATAAAGGGTGCTCCCCTTAATACCACAAACACATAATAGAAACAGAGAAACAAGAACAACAATATGCAAGAATAAAAAATTGGCTTCTTATTATCTCCACAAATGTGGAATTACAAACTTTCAAAATTACAATATGCAAAGCCACATGGGCATTCCCTTACAATATTCTATATGATAAAGCCTCGAATCAATACCCAGATCTACTACCTAGAACTACCCTAGACAACACCACAGGCCTTCTTTATATAGGCATTTTCCACCACTCGAGAAGGTTCTAGAAATTTAGCCCTTAGTGCTGACCAAACTTAGAATTATTTTATTTTTCAATTTATTACATCAAAGTCAGCTCAAAATAACTTTTGAAACCCAAATAGAAATTTTGAAAGAAAATTATTTTCTACCATTTTAGGTGACCCAACTTCCGGAGACCTTAAGTCATCACCAGTTGACCCGATTGACTATTATAACCCCATTTTGAAAAAGCCACGAAGTGCTCTACAGGCTTGATTGGGGCAAGCACCTATCACCCAAATTTTTGACCTTTTTTGGAGCCTCTAAAGCTTTCAAAATTGAGTTCAAAGTTTTTGTACCCTACTGCCAATACCGAAAATCTTCAATATCTTCAAAACTAGACTTGATCTAGCCATGAAACTTTACTGGCAGGCTAATATGATTGAGATGAACCTCCACATGTAAAATTAGAACATTCCAAGATTTATGACCAACTTACTAAAAATAGAAAGTTTCCATAAATAGAAGCTCTACACAAGATAGCCCTTATTGAATACAAAAACATAAATATTTTTGGGTGATGCAAGATTGCTCTTACACCCAAGATGCTCCTGCATCACTTAGCCAAGAACCCAATCTTCCTCCAAGGAAAAATGCTCCACCACTAGTGCTCTTTTTATCATCAATATTGCCTCCCTAATTAGGATCTGTATATGCACATAAGGTAAAATCATTAAATTTTTCATACCACAATTCATACTCAATTGTGCCTCTTAAGTACCTCAATATCCTCTTTATTGTTGCATAATGTGATTCTCTAGGTTCATCTTGAAATCTTGCTACAATTAGAACTGAATGTGCTATATTAGGTCTTGTATGAGTCAAATACTACAATCCTCCAATCATAGATCTGTACTTCTTCTCTTCCATTGCAGGAGTCTCATCTGTGCTAAATAACTTGTGTCCAGTTACCATAGGTGTTCCAACTATTTTATAGTTCTTCATTCCAAATCTCTTCAATAAATCATTCAAGTACTTTTCCTACCTTACAAAGATACCATCACTATTCTATGTTATCTACAATCCTAAAAATTATTTCATTTCACCAATCATACTCATTTCAAATTCCATCTTCATTTCATCTACAAATTCATCACTAGCTTCATCTTCTCCTCCAAAGATAATATCATCAACAAAAATGACTACAACCAACAAACTATTTTCAATTTCTTTTGTATATAGGTTGCTATCAGGTGTGCCTTTTGTAAATCCTAATTTCAACAAATACTTATCTAATCTCGCATACCAAGTTCTAGGTGCTTGCTTTATTCCATATAAAGCTTTCTTTAGTTTACATACCATGTCTCCTTCTTGAGTTAAAGGAAAACCTTTAGGTTGCTCAATGTAAACTTCTTCTCCCAATTCTCCATTTAGAAATGTTGACTTCACATCCATCTAATACACTTTGAATTTCTTAAAAGATGCATAGGCCAAAAAAAATCTTACTGCTTCAATTCTTGCTACTGGTGCAAAATTTTCTTCATAGTCAATTCTTTCTTTCTATGAGTGTCCTTTACATACCAATCTTGCTTTCTTCCTTACTACTTCTCCTTATTCATTCATCTTATTTTTTAATACCTATTTTTGTTCCTATAAGATTCTTATCTTTAGGTCTAGGGACCAATTCCCATGTCTTGTTCTTTTCAATTTGATCTAGTTCTTCTTTCATAGCTTTAATCCAATGTTCATCTTCACAAGCTTCACTAGTAGATTTAGGTTCAATTTGAGAAATCAAACATAACTATTCTTGTACCTTATTTCGAGTCTGAACTCCTCTATCTATACTTCCAATAATATGCTCATAAGGATGATTCCTTGATAGATTCTTGTTAGGTGTCACTTTCTCAGATCTTACTTTAGGTGTCAGTTCTTCAATGATCTCACTATGGATTTCATTCAACAAATCATTGTCAATTTCATAAAATAATTCAGTAGTCTTAGGGTTAGGTCTAGAATGAGTTCCTTCATCTGATTCATAATCAAGCATTCTTTCCTGAATTTTGAAATTTTCATCAACTTTTACATTTGTGCTCTCAAAAATAGTCTTAGTTCTCTTATTGTAACATCTATAAGCTTTTCTCTTCAATGAATATCCAAAAAATATACCTTCATCACTTCTAGGATAAAACTTTCCAATTTCATCATCTCTCTTAATATAACATTTGCTTCAAAAAATTCTAAAATACTTAACTGATGTTGCATGTCCAAACCATAGTTCATAGGGTGTCTTGTCTGTGTCTACTTTGATTTGTACTTTATTCATTGTATACACCATTGTGTTCACTACTTCTCTCTAGAATATCTTCACTAAGTCATTCTCAAATAACATAGCTCTTGTTGCTTCAGTCACTAATCTATTTCTTATTTCTACAATACCATTTTGTTCAGGTGTCCTAGGGGCTGAAAACTGTCTCTTAATACAATTCACTTCACAAAAGATGTTAAATTATGTTAGAATAATAAGAAGAATTATGCAAATATAAACCCATAGAAGAGAACACAACAACACAGAATTTAACGTGGTTCACCCAATCCCTGGGCTATGTCCACCAACAACGAGTCCAATATCTTTATTATTATCCAGTGATTACAATTTGTGTTGAGCTACAACTGATTTGGAATTTGATTGAAGAATCTATGATTAAAGATCACTAAGAAGTTTTTGATTAGATATGTAATATGATTAAATCAGTATTATATTCTCATTGATGTCGACTAGTTTAACAACACTTATCTTGTAAGTTACTACACCGAGACATCTAAAGAAAGGTGAAAAAGATGAAGAAAAGAGAAATCTACATGAGGAGAGATGTACATGACAGATGAGGATAAGGAACACATTGAGTAACTTGTTGATGAGTCTATGACTTGATGATATTGAATTTATTTTGTTGCATTCATCTATGATGAAGTATAGAGCTAAAAGACACAAAGTAGTGTTGTCGGTAAATGAATCATTTCTAGTATACACCGACAGAGTGTAGTGTATACCGATCGCAGTATTAACTGAGCAGTGTTCACCAATGCATTTATTTGTTAACCGATGGGAACAAAATGAATTAAATGATTAGTTTAGCTGATAAGATTGATGAGCTAGCAAGAGTATAACATCGAGGTAACAGATAATGTTTATTACACAGATCGACGATTGACAAAATTTAGGAAAGATCTAAAGAATGAGAATCAAATGTGTTATTGACACAAGTACTGAGAAATTTTGAAGACAAAATCTATGAATGTGGTTAAGCGGAAAAATCTTATGGTGGAGAAGAAAATGATTTAGTATTCTATATAAGAGAACAAAATTTCTTGTTAAAAATGTTGGAAGAAGAAACTGCAGGAATAGTACCAAGCTACAGAACAATTACCGAACTAAAGAGAGCAATTACTGATGGATAGTAAGTTGATACAGTATTGAATCTGAAGTGAAATATTGATTAGAAGGATTTGTATGGACTAAATATTGATCTGTAATCTGCAATTGAAGTTGTATTAAGGAAGATCATTTATTGTTACATATTTAACCATTATATACATTCAAAATCTCTTAACCGAGTGGACAATAAAAGTCTTACGATGTATCATTCATAGAATGAACATTGTTATGCTGTCAACCCCATAGTGAATGCTGGTTGGATGATAACTTCTAGTCTAAAATCCTCTAACAAGGTCACACCTGACAGTGTGTTTGTAAACCTTTAACAAGGTTGGGTTTTAACCGACCTCACTTTAGAAGAGTGAACAATTTTGGGTTGCCGGTCCTAGGTGGTTTTTCCCTTTATAGGGTTTCCATGTTAAATCTCTTGTGTTATGTGTTGATTGTGATATCTGTGTGTTATTATTCTTTACATGTTACATGTTAGATTTGATTGGTAAATTGTTATAGTATTAGACTGGTAATCGGTAAAAGCACAGATAGTGAAAGTTCTATTGTTTACCGACGAGCATAAATTAGAGAAGTTGTTTTGAATTATACATTTTTTTTTGGGACACTGCATAACTGATTCACCCCCCCTCTCAATTATTCTAACAATTGGTATCAGAGATGTGGTTGCTTGGAATAGAGTTTTAAGGACTTAAGCATAAAGGTCTCAAGATGTATAAGAGGGAAGTACCAAAACTAAACAAAGAGAACTTCGCACTATGGCAAAGTAGAATGAAGCTACACATATCTGGAATTGGGAACTTTGCACTAGATCTGATGGAGAATGGCTACATACAACCGCCCACTGGTCCCTTAACTCTTGATCAATTGAAGGACAAGCATGAACACAATGTTACTATGATGGAACTTGTTGCTGCCTGTACCGATGCTAAATTTGAAGATATCAAGACTTTCACAACCACCAAAGGAATGTGGGATAAATTAACACAAATATACAATGGAGATTTGAATGTCAAAAGAGCTTGAGCTGAAAGTCTGAGAGGCAGATTTGATGATATGAGAATGAAAGGTGAGAACATTGTCCAATATTCAAATAGACTCAAAGAGGTGGTACATGCTATTAGAGCATCTAATGGAGTAATTGATGATGAAACAATGATAAGCAAGATTCTCATAACTTTTCTACCAGTTTATGCAATCAAAATTTCTACAATTCATGAGACAAGAGCTACATCCAACCTTACTCTTGACACTCTGATTGGTAAACTTACAACCTTTGAATTAAACAATTTAGATAACAGTGTTTTTCCTTCTGTTGAATCCACTTTCATGTCTTTTTTGAAGATTGGAAAATCTAGCAGGAATAGTAAGAATTGTGATAGTGATGACAATACTGATAATGAACTTGATGAGCTTGAAGCACTTATGGCCAGAAGATTGCCTAAAGGAAAAGGAAGGTATAGAGTTAAGCTACCTTAGGCATGCTTTAACTATAAATAAGTCAGTCACATTACTGCTAGATTCCCTCAGAAGAAAGATGATGATAGATCCAAATACTGATCTAAAGAAAGCTATGGGAGAAGAGTCAACAGAGGCTACCAACACAACAATAGAGACAACTGAGACAAGAAAGGAAAAAAGGTATGTTACATAACCGAAGATATTGAAACTGAATCTAATTCTGATGATGATATAGAAGTTTTATTTGTTGCTATGAAAGATGACTGAGAGGAGGAAGAGAAACATGAAGAGATAGCAGTAATCTCTAAAGTAAGCAGAAATGATACATGGATCATAGACAGTGGCTATACACATCATATGACTGGTGATGTAGAGAAGTTTGATCATCTTGTTGAATATAATGGAGGATCTATGAGAATGGGAAATGATGCACCTTGTATGATAAGAGGTAAAGGATCACTGATGATCAATGACATATTACAATGTGAAAATGCATACTAGGTAGATGGACTGAACTATAATTTGTTAAGTGTGGCTCAACTAAAAAATTCAGGCCACCGACTGGCTTTTGAGAGAAAAAAGGTGAAGATCTATGATGATGGAGGAAGACTTGTCAGAACTGGTACACAATCCAAAGGTAATCTATTATATCTTGATATGGATCAGTCTTCTTGTTTGTTAATAAAGGATGAAGATGCTTGGTTGTGGCATAGAAGGTTATGCCATGTGAACTTTGACAACATGATCAAGATTAGTAGAAAGAAAAGAGTTAGAGGATTGCCTAACTTAACAAAACTTGATCATGCCATGTGCCATGAATGTCAAAAAGGTAAGATGACTAAGTCTAGTTTCAAATTCAAAGACTATTCAACAGAGAAGATACTTGAGTTGGTTTATACCAACCTATGTGGTCCTATGAGAACTCAGAGTTGTTCTGGTGATAGATATTTTATTGTTTTTGTTGATGACTATACTAGACTAATGACTGTTATGTTCTTGAAAGAGAAATATGAAGCTTTCAAAATGTTTAAGTGGTATAAAGCTAAGGTAGAGAAAGAAACTGGAAAGGAAATAAAATGTTTAAGATCTGATAGAGGAGGTGAATTTATCTCTAATGAATTTACTAATTTTTTTAATGAGCATGGAATCAAAAGATAGGTATCTGCACCGAGGACACCTCAGAAAAATGGCATTGCTGAAAGGAGGAACAAGTCTATAATTGACTATGCTAGAACATTGATGATACAGAAGAATGTTTCTCAGACATATTGGAGGGAAGCTGTCAGTATAGCTGTGTATGTTCTTAACCAAGTACAACTGAAGGACTCCAACTGAACACCTTATGAACTATGGTTTGGACACAAACCTACTATAAGTTATTTTAGAATTTTTGGAAGTAAATGCTTTAGTTTGAAAGATGAGAGAAATGGAAAATTTGATTCTAAAGAAGATGAAGGAATATTTCTGGGATATTCCACTACAAGTAAAGCATATAAATGTTTGAATAAGGCTACAAATAAGATAGTTGAAAGTACTAATGTTCATGTTGATGAGTTTGATGACAAGTACATAGAGGAAAGTATAAAGGAACTAGAAGACTATGGTAGATTCACTCACATTGAACATCTAGAGTATCTACCAACACCGCAAACTATGTCAACTGGTCAGCAGGGAAACAATGCATGACAACAGGAAACACAAATCGAAGAACAAGATGGATCTACCAAGCAAGGAAATGACCCTGAGTAAGATGAGAAAGAAAGGAGAAATCAATTTTTGGCTAGTTTTTTTAGAAGACATCATCCTGAAACACAAATCATTGGAGACAGACATGCTGGAATGTAAAATAGAAGCAAAACAAGACATGGTACATGTTTAATTTGTGAATTTGAACCTAAAATTCTGAAAGTTGCATTACAGAATGAAGAATGGGTTAATGCAATGAAGGAAGAAATAGAGAAAATAGAGAAGAACAAAACCTAGTCCTTAGTACCCTAACCAAAAGATAAAAATGTTATCGGTACTAAGTGGATATATAGGAATAAATTGAATGAAAATGGTGAAGTCACAAGAAATAAAGCTAGATTGGTAGGCAAGGGATATGCACAGGAAGAAGGCATTGACTATGGTGAAATATTTGCACCTATTGCTAGATTAGAAGGAGTTAGAATGCTACTTGTATATGTTGCACACAAGAAATTCAAAGTTTATCAAATGGATGTGAAGTCAGCATTTTTGAATGATATACTTGAAGAAGAGGTCTACATTGAACAACCTGAAGGATTTGTTGATCCCAACAATAAAGACATGGTATGTAGATTACATAAAGCTTTATATGGTTTGAAGCAAGCACTGAGAGCATGGTATGAAAGACTGCATACTTACTTGTTAAGTATTGGATTTGTTAGAACAAGTGAAAATAGCAATCTGTATGTGAAAGGTGATACTGATGATACTATTATCATAGCTAAAATATTTGTTGATGACATTATCTTTGGAGGCTCAGATCTTTTTTACAAGGCATTTGCTGATGAAATGCAAAAGGAATTTGAAATGTCTATGTTCGGAGAGATTAAGTTCTTTCTTGGACTACAAGTGATTTAGCAAAGTGATGGAATATTCATCAGACAATCTAAATACATAAAGGAAGTACTAAAAACATTTGGCATAGAAGATGCTAAACCTGTTGGCACATCGATGGCTACTAGATGCAAATTGACAAAGGATGATGAAACTATAGAGGCAAACTAGACACTTTACCGATCCATGATTGGTAAATTAATGTACGTAGTTCACAGTAGACCAGATATAGCACATGTTGTGGAAATTGTTGCAAGATTTTTTGCTAATCCTAGAGAATCACACATGATAGCTACAAAAAGGATCTTAAGATACCTGAAGAAAATAGAGAATTATGGATTATGGTATTCTAAGGAAGGGAAGTTTGAACTGGAAGTTTACACCAATGTTGATTGGGCTAGAAATGTGGATGATAGAAAAAGCACCATCGGAGGAGCATTTTTCTTTGGTGAAAGACTTGTAACCTGGACAAGTAAAAAGTAGGCTTGTATTTCTCAGTCTACAGCTAAAGTAGAATATGTTTCTACTGCTACTAACTGTTCAAATATTGCATATATCAAACAAGTGTTGGAAGAATGAATGAGGTAATCACTGACCTGATGATTATATATTGTGACAACACTAGTGCTACTAATATTTCAAAGAATCCTATGATGCACTCTAAGACAAAGCATATATCTATTAAGTATCATTACTTAAGAGAACAAGTGCAAGAGAAGCAAGTGAAGTTAGAATTTGTTACATCTAAAGAACAACTTGCAGATATTTTTACAAAACCCCTACCGAAGGACACATTTGATACTTAAGGACTAGACTTGGGGTCCGTCCCCTGTCTATCAGTCACTAAGGTGATCTGGTTGTTGCATCAACCTACTTTTATTAGAAGATCAGTCATGTTGATGCAGCATAATTCACACTTTGAATCTTGTTCAAGGTTGTGATTAAGTTTGAGAATTTGAACCAATTGGAATATCAGTATTCAGAGATATAGAGGAAGACATAATTATTTGTTTATTTTTTTCTTTGGCATTGTTGTCAAAGGGAGAGATAAAAAATATGAAAAGGAACAAGCTATGAAAAGGATATAGCACCGATGAGAATTATCTAAGGGAGAGACAATCTGAATGAGATAGAATATTGAAGATCAGTTACAGAGAGCAGAACCAGGAACAGGAGAACTGAAAAGATCACAACTACAGAATGGTAAAGCTGTATTATCTAATGTTGTTTAGTAACGTAGTGATTAAACATATTAAGTCTATTTGACTTACAACATTTTGTTCAAAAAGTTGTATAATAAATGTTTGGTATGTATGGTACATTTCATATTACTTGAGTTGCCATCAATGCCCAAGGGAGAGATTGTTGAACTACAATTGATTTGGAATCTAATTGAAGAATCTATGATTAAAGATCACTAAGAAGTTTCTGATTAGATATGTAATATGATTAAATCAGTATTATGTTGTCATTTATGTCAACTAGTTTGACAGCACTTATCTTGTAAGTTACTATACTGAGACATTTGAAGAAAGGTGAAAAAGATGAAGAAAAGAGAAATCTACATTAGGAGAGATGTACATGACAGATGAGGATAAGAAACACATTGAGTAACTTCTTGATGAGTCTATGACTTGATGATATTGACTTTATTATGTTGCATTCATCTATGATGAAGTATAGAGCTGAAAGACACAAAGCAGTGTTGTCAGTAAATGAAGCATTTCTAGTATACACCCACGGAGTGTAGTGTATACTGATCACAGTATTAATCAAGCAATGTTCAACGATGTATTTCTTTGTTAACCAAGTGGAACAGAATGAATTAAATGATTAGTTTAGTTGATAAGATTTATGAGCTGGCAAGAGTATAACATCAAGGTAACAGATAATGTTTGTTACACAGATCGATGGCTGATGAAATTTAGGAAAGATCTAAAGAATGAGAATGAAATGTGTTATTCACACAAGTACCAAGAAATTTTGAAGCGGAAAAATCTATGAATGTGGTTAAGTGGCAAAATCTGATGGTGGAGAAGAAAATGATTTACTCATCTATATAAGAGAACATAATTTCTTATTAAAAATGTCGAAAGAAGAAACTACAGGAATATCGTGGAACAAGATTTTCATGCATTCTGATCATACTGGTTAAGGAAGAACTAAGCTGCAGAACAATTACCGAGCTAAAGAGAGCAATTACTGATGGATAGTAAGTTGATACAGTATTGAATCTGAAGTGAAATATTGATCAGAAGGATTTGTATGGACTAAATATTGATCTATAATCTGCAATTGAAGTTGTATTAAGGCAAATCATTTACTATTACATATTTAACCATTGTATACAGTCAAAATCTCTTAACCGAGTGGACTCTGAAAGTCTTATGATGTATCAATCATAGAATGAACATTGTTATCCTGTCAACCCCATAGTGAATGCTGGTTGGACGATAACTTCTAGTCTAAAATCCTCTAACAAGGTCACACCTAACAGTGTGTTTGTAAACCTTTAACAGGGTTGGGTCTTAACCGACCTCACTTCAGAAGAGTGAACAATTTTGGGTTGCTGGTCCCATGTGGTTTTTCCCTTTACAGGGTTTTCACATTAAATCTCTTATGTTATGTGTTGATTGTGATATCTATCTATTATTATTCTTTACATGTTACATGTTAGATTTGATCGATAAACTGTTATAGTATTAGATTGGTAATTAGTAAAAGCACAGATAGTGAAAGTTCTATTGTTTACCGATGAGAAAAAATTAGAGAAGTTATTTTCATTTATACATTTTGTTTTGGGACACTAGATAACTGATTCACCCCCCTTCTCAGTTATTCTAACAATCTAAAACCTGCAACTCAATACTACCATAGGAAACTACAATATTCCCTCATACAATTAATCTCAAACCCTAAGCCCTTTTACAAGTATTTTTGACATAACAAAATTAGGGAAAAAATACTCTGACTAATACAAAAAATAGATGGTCGACCAACTCCTCCTTCAAATCTCAATACCAAATCTCAGTACTTCGCATATCCTCTTTCAACAATTTCACTTTCACAATACACTTACATTCATTACATTCCACATTACAATAAGGAATACATTCCTTCCTTTATACCACACTCAACTAATTACAAATGAGTCGGCATACAAATTACAAAATAAAACTTTCCACACGTTACATCAAAATTACACAAAATTGACAGCTTCCAATCAATATAATTATTCACTCATGCGACCTCAGATCTTGCACTGTCAACCATGTCACAATCAATATGTCTCCAACTACTCTCTAACTGCGCATAACCATATTCCATCTCGATTAGGAGATATCATCTAATTTCCACAAACCGTTACTCATGAACACTGCCTGAATACTACTTCCACTGATTTCCTCATAACTTCCATGAATAAATGAATTATTGTTTGCGCTCTTAATCATGATCTTATAACACATAATAGAGTAATTCCCCAGCTCCGCATAGCTTCATCTTCAATATCCCAAGTGCGCTAACTCAAACACTATCTTCTTCTCTGCTAATCTTCATTAGATCATTGTGTTGACATCAATGAAAATCACAGTCATGAATTCAACAACAATAACTACAGAATGGCTACTAATACTTGCCCATAGGATATATTTAGAATTCATTCCTAACACCTTCCCCTTCATTTCACAAGCCTCTACATCTACACCATTCTTTCTGGGAGGGATGCAGTCATCCTCCCCTTTCACTCCACAAGTTTCTACATCCATACCATCATTTTTGGGGTCAACGCAATCATTTCCCTCTTTCTCCCAACAAGCCTCAGAATCAACATCATCTATTCCTAGGGTAGCACAATCATTTCCCTTTCATACTCAAGAAGCTTCCACATCAACATCACCCTTTTCATGGGGAATGCAAACATCTTCATTCACCCCCCAGCAAACATCTACCAAGGCATAAGCCCAACAAAATGCATTCACCTCGGGTATGCCTTACATGGGTTTTTTAAATCCACCATTCATGTCCCAAACTCCCATCACATCTACCTTTCCAACATCCTCTACATCATAGTTCCCACCACACAATGGTTCTCGATAGGGCCTCACTAAAGAAAAAATGCACACCTTCAGAATACCAACCCATTTCACCGCATCCATACCAACAAACCAACAAACCACCTTCTCCCAATTAGCACAAAAACAATCATCTCAACCTCTGCCAGCTTCATCCTTTTTCCCATTCACACCACCCAATGCTTCTTAGTAAGTTCCACTGCCTTAGTAGCAGAGTTTGTCCCATCTCGCAAGTTACCTTGCCCAACCACCTCCTCTTGGCTTCCCTACATAAATTCCACCCTTAAGCAATGTGAGAATGCATCCATCCTATAATAACCAAGCACAAAGACAAGTTCAGCAAGGGACATCTTATGAGCAAGATGCATCATTCCACCAACCTCCTCTACAACAACAATACTTCCAATTGTAGCAACAAATCCATATCATTCCCCAGCAGAAACAAACTTCATCCTATCCAGTGCAACAACAACATCCCATCATCCCCCAATACCAAAAAGAAGTTCCATATCCTCTACCACAATACAACCTAGCACCACATCAACAATATCCTCCCCAGCAATCATCATTCCAAAATCTATTCCAATCCACCTATCTCGCTGGGCAATCTCCATATCCCACCCCACAATATCTACCTCAAAATCACCCTTATTCACTAGCACCATTAGATCCATTCCAAATGGGAGTACCCGCTCCAACGCCAATCAATAATGATTGGGAGCAATGAAGAATTCTCTTAAGGAGCTCCAAACTAGTACATAGAATAAAGCCTTCAAGTTTGAAGAGGTGTGTCCCTACCCATTTGATTGATCAATCGCAACTATTCCTTTCCCTAAGAACTTGAGACACCCAAGTTTAATAAATATCAAGGAAAAGGAGACCCAGTGAATCACATAAAAAAGTTTTATATGGCATGTCAAGAAGTAGCTTATAGTGACAACTATCTTTTGCACCTATTTCCCAAAAGCTTGGGAGGAACTACTGTTGAGTGGTTTTACAAGATACCATGTGGGACCATCACAACTTTTTCTGAGCTCTCTAAAAATTTTGTTGCCTAATATGCCCATAATGTTGAGAACGAGTTGACCCTATTAGACCTTTGAAACTCAAAACAAAAGGAAGGAGAAATCCTAGCAGACTACTTGTAGCAATGGTAGAACCTCACTACCAGTTTATCATACCAACTGCCTAAGAAGCATCTAACCAAAATCTTTATCAATAACCTGCATCCCAAACTAGGCCACTTCATGAGGATGAACTGTATCCAAACGTATCAGGATATCAAAAGAAAAGGGATAGATATTAAAAGAGGTCTCCTAGAAGAAGGCACAATTTGGCATTTCAAGAATAATTTCCAAAGTAAACCCAGCAATGATAAACCCCATTACTAGAATTGTAACAAAAATGTAGTCACTAATGGAGCTATAGACACCAAGCATGTCCAAATCATTGTGGCTGGTCCTACACCAATTCCTACATATCAACAATAGTCACAAACTCATCAGCAACCTATGCAGTAATATCAACCTCAAAACAATTACCAGAACTATTAGCAAAAAGCACATCAAGCCCATCAAGGAAATCCAACCAATCAGGTTAATTCCATCAATACTAATCCCAATCAGAATAGACCCTGAGCCCAGAATTATCAGAAGAGGATCTTCACAACACTTGGCGAACCTATGGATTTTATCTTTCACCAAATGGCCAAGGCCAACTTGATCACGTACCCACCAATCTAGCAGTTTGATGATGTCACTCCCAAGCCTAACTAGTACAAAGATCATGAATATTGTGATTATCATCATGTCAAAGGACACACTACCCTAAGGTGTATGAAACTCAAGAATTACATCCAAGATCTCATTAACCAAAAGGAGATCCAAGTGGATACACCTGCTCAAGCCTCGCCTAATGCCAATTTGCAAATCTATCAGAATGTGTTCCCACAACACAACGCTGTAAAAAACCAAGCTAATGCTAATCCTCCTAATTAGAACCCAGGCAAAGGAAAACAAGGAGATCATGTCGATTGCAAAGACTACAGTATTGCTTACATCAATTATGACAAGTTTGTTGGATGCATAACCCAAGTCAAACCCATAGTCAATGTCATCCACATCAAAGGAGTAGATAGTTAGTGTGTCATTACCACCCATAGAGGTCGGATAACTATTGCCAGTGCCTATCCAAGACCAACACACAATGCGTAGTACAACCTCATAGAACATCTTGGGAACACACCAGCCCAAATATCGATCCTTGACCTTCTCTGCACTTCGCCCCTCCATCAAGAAATCCTTGACTGAGCCCTCCATGAAGCACAAGTCCCTACAGATATAAACACTATCTAGTTTGAAAACCTTGTGGGACATCTATCTGCACCATGTGCTCTTTCCTTCAAACTATTTGACATGCCAGCCATTGCAACTGACCACAATCTCCCTCTCTACATTGCTATTATGGTCAAAGATTTTTCCATCAAATGGGTTATGATAGATAATGGCTCAGCCCTGAACCTATGTACTTTAAAATTCATTCAACAAATTGGGTTCACAAAAGCTGATATATCACATGAAGTAATCACTATCAAGGCATATGACAACTTGGAGCATACCTCTGAAGGTACCATTCTTTTTCCAGCTAGGCCTAGTAACACAAGACACCATTTTCCATGTTGTTGATCTTGACCTACCATTCAACATTCTCCTCAGCCAACCATGGATCCATTCCATCAAGGCTGTACCATCTACTTACCATCAGTGTGTAAAATTTCCACATCAAGGAACTAAGGTTACCATCCATGCTGACCATCAACCCTTCTCATATTGTCGTGTAATGGAAGCAACATTCCCTCATTCCACCCATTATCCTAGAATCGATATTGGCACTTCTATTGCTAGCTCATCTCGATCCCATTGTGATCCAAAGACTATTCTCACCTCCACTCTCTCTTCCATTAAGATCAATAACTAGGGTGCAGTGAATACACCCTAAATGATACATTTGTAGTAGAGTCCCTCCCACTTAATCCACATACACAAGGGCATTCGAGTCACCAAAGCAAGCCTGCTTAAGATAATCATGAAATCAAGTGAATGGAACCTATGACTTTTGAATCCCATGGCAACATAAATAATCAAGAGATGGATCCTGACATCAATAGGTGGTTGTACAGAGATCCCTCACCATATGAAACTCAACTTCTTGGCTACTTCAAAGACAAGTATCCCCAACTGCACAAGCTGTATGCCACTAAACAATGGAAATATCAAGGCGGCAGTCTAGGACCACAAGAAGGTAGAAGAAAATACCCAATCACAACATCAAATAATCCACAACATCAAGGCATTGGATTTAATACCCCTTGCCTATGTATACAAGAGCCCAATACTGCAACTAGGGGCACCAACATGACTAGCGTTCCCTTCTTAAATAGCCAGGATGACATTGTAGAAATTGAAGACATCCCTGAAGAGGAAGAAAAGAAATATTATGATGAAATCTTTGATGATGATACCCTCCTGGGCACTTCTATCCTCCAAAAACTCACCATTAACCTCATATAACTTCCCCTCATCCACCCCCCTCATCCACCTTGAACTCATAGAATGGGACCAACCAGGTGTCACACATATCGATGAGTTTCAAAGCACAGAAGCACTCCTAGAATTCATGGGCACATCAGGCCCATAATGAATTCAAGATTCAGAGTCAACTTACATTTTTAAGCTTGACCGAGAAGGATATTTTGGGGAGGAGGCAAGCTTTAGCCACAAAAGTGAAATAGAAAGAGGAAAACATGAGTCCTTATGTGAAAAACCTTCTAGGGAACATTTTGATTCCAAAATAGTAAAAATAATGGCTATATCTTCTAGTGAAAACTTGGCAATTCAAGCGCTAGAAGGTGAAGACTTGCCTCTTCCTCCTATATAGGATTATAGACCCAAGCAGTCACCAATCATCATAGAAGAAACCAAGCCAGTCAAATTTGGTATAGAAGAGTGTCCAAGAATCACCTACATTACAACCAATCTGACGAAGGGTGAAGAAACAACTTTCATCGCGCTCCTTAGAGAATCGGTTATAAATTTTGTGTGGTCATATGCACACATGGATGGGCTTGATCCTAATCTTGTTGTCCATCATCTAGCTGTGGACCCCAATGCCAAGCCAGTAAAGCAGAAGCTAAGGAAAATGCATCCAAAAGTGGCCTTATTAGTCAAAGAAGAGCTTGAAAAACTCCTCCAAGAAAAAATCATAAGGGCCATTGATTACTCAGATTGGATCTCCAATATGGTACCAATCGTAAAGCCTCCAGGTGACATCAGAATCTACATAGATTTCAAAGACCTAAACAAGGCATGTCCTAAGGATGATTTCCCATTACCCAACATAGACATGATCGTAGATCTTACAGTGGGCCATAAGATGTTGTCACTCATGGATGGCTTTTCAGGCTATAATCAGGTCTGGATAGCAGAAGCAGATCAACATAAAATAGCATTCACCACTCCATGGAGTACTTTCTTCTATAACATGATGCCATTTGGGCTAAAGAATATAGGAGCCACATATGAGAGAGTGATGGCAACAATCTTCCATGACATGATCCACAAGATCCTAGAAGACTATGTGGATGATATTCTTGCAAAATTGAAAACACACTATGAACACCTTGGCATTCTTCAGAGTGTGTTCGATTGCTTACATCATTATGGCTTGAAGCTCAATCCAAAGAAATGTGTTTTTGGTGTAACATCTGGAAAGCTTCTAGGCTTCATAGTATCACAATGAGGCATAGAGATTGACCCCAAGAAGGTCAAAGCTATTACATAAATGCCTCTACCAAGAACACTCAAACATCTCAGAAGTCTACAAGGAAAACTCTAATCAGTGTGTCATTTCATCTCCTAGTTGTAAGACAAGTGCCAACCTTTCACACATCTCTTGCGCAAAGACACATGCTTCAAATGAGACCCCATCTATCAAAAAAGCTTTGATAAGCTCAAATAATATCTAGCCAACTCTCCAATCCTAGTACCACTAGTTTCAGGATGCCCTCTCATATGGCACTAGGGGCACTCTTAGCTCAATATGATGATGAAAACAAAGAGAGAACTATCTACTATATTAGTTGAACTCTTGTCAGCTATGAGCTCAACTATTTGCCCACAGAGAAAGCATGCCTTGCAGTGGTCTTTGCCACTCAAAAGCTTAGACACTACATGCTCAACCACACAATCAGACTCATTTTAAAGGTGGACCCACTCAAGTATCTATTATCAAGGATAACTCTCACAGGTCGTATGGAAAAATGGGTCATGCTACTCAGCAAGTTTGATATCCAGTACATAGATCAAAAAGCAATCAAAGGGAAAGTAATTGTCAATCAGCTAGTAGAGGCACCACTGGTGGATGCCTATCCACTAATCATGGAATTCCCTAATGAATAACTATGTATTATTGAAGAATAACCCATGTGGAATCTATACTTTGATGCTTCCTATACATCACATGGATCAAGGGTAGGAATCCTATTTGTCACACCTCAAGGTGACTATATTCCAAAATCATTCAAGTTGGGATTCCCATGTACTAATAACTATATGCACCCTAAAATGGTCGCCTAGACTTTGGGCCCCCATTCAGTAATTTATCAAATCCCTGAATCAATATTTTAAAAAATCAACATTTTTCAAATTATATCAATTTCCTTGATCAAATCCTATTTCTATCATTTATTCAATTATTTTCTATGGGCTAACCATCTTATCCTAAGTCTTTATTTATTTAAAAGGAATTTCCTCCCCTTTTATTAAATAAAAAGCCCCCACTTTTCCTCTTATCCTAAGTTGCACAAATAAAGCATTATTCTTATTTTATAAAAAGAAGAAAAGGCCTTTTCATCTCATATAGACACAAAAGTCAACTCTTATTTCTCATTGGAGGATATTTGTGCACATGGATTGCTCATCTTTCAAGCTCCACCCTTGATTAAACTTTTTTCCTCTTAATCTCCATGGTCCATTCATTTTCAATTCCTTTAAAAAGAGAGCTCTTTTCTCATTCTTAGATCCCAACTTTGAATACTAATCTTATGCTATAGGATTTCTTGGAGACTTTGGAGCTTTGGAGATCTTCATGCATTTAGCTTTCATTCTTGCATCATGGCTTCATGTTTATGCTTTCATGGCATTTATCTTAGTTTTCTTTACGCTCTAGATTAGCTCACATAGATTAATTAGCAAGGATTTGTAATACTTTTCATTTCCATAGCTTAGTTTGCATCTTCATTCTTAGCATAGTTGCATTGCATTTCTATTATTGATTCTTGAAGATATTGGCATTCTTGCCCTTGTCTCTTTGAATCTCCCATTGTGTGGTTTACTAGCAAGGTTGCATGCTTCAATAGCTCTAGCTAAGAGCGCCATCAACATCCTTGTGATTCCATGCCTAGGGAGCTCTAGGTCACTTTCTCAAGGTTTCCCATTCATGGATTCCCTTGGAAGTAATGACTTAGAGAAGTGCATGATTTAGTGTGTATATTTTTGGCACCCACCATGGGGTAGAACACTCTTATTTTATCCTTCTTTTCATGCATTTTCATCAATTTTTTGTCATCATTTTAGCTTGCTGTTTCGGCTCTCTATTTTTCTAACAGAATTATCGTGTGATAGTCTTCTAATGTCATACAATCATTTCTTATATATCAGTGTGATACTTTACCAGTTAAAGTATCATGCGCCCCTGTTGCACTATTGTATTATTCTTTGTCGCATGTAGGTATTACGAACTATCACACAAAAAGGAAGTATCGCAGTATACTGAGAAGTATCGTACGATTCTTTCTCTGACAGAACTATTGCCCAAGCCTAGCAGTAAGTGATTTTCGACATTTCTTTGTAAGATTTGATTTAATTGCTTTGAATTTCTGATTTGTTGTGGTAGAACAGAGGTTTTTTTGTAGATTTTACTTGATTTTGATGTGCTAACCTTTGTAGGGCTAACAAGTTATGCTTGTAGGTGCTCTCATTGCTTGAAATATTTTCTTAAAAGAATGCATGTCAAAGCTCCAAATGCACAAGGGCTACTAATCCTTTCTTGCAGGGCTACCCAAAGCATTAAAACCAATCAAGTACTTGTTTAATTGCTTTCATTTTAAGTGCAACATATACTAGTTGTTTCTTTTCATAGGCACTTAATATCTTGTTGTAGGAATCTTTTGGTGATAGGAGAGTGTGCTCTTCATCCTTGTGGTGAAACAAAAATCTTGACCCATCTTTGGATTTTGAAAGCAAGAGGGTAATTGAACCTTTGCTTGGTGTGTTTGGGAGAAATTTTTGAGCTAAGAGAATATGCTCTTCACCCTTGAGGTGAAATAGAAATCTTGAAACTCAAAGGTTGATCCACTCTTTTTGTTTAGTTTTTAGAATCCTTTAGCGGGCCTGCTTTTGAGCAATCAAGAGGAATGACCCAAGTGGGGAAAAGATTTTTTCCAACTATTCCAACCCACTATAAACTCAAGGCTATCAAGAAAACAAAACCTTGGTAGATGTAGTACTTGTCTTCACTTAATGTGAGTACTTGTGGGATTGTGACCATGAGGAAAATGTTGAGCAAGAATTCTTAAGGTACTCTTATGGCTGTAAGGTCCATTACTTGCCGCAAGGTAAGGAGTCCCTTTGGAGAGCAAGAGGGGTATTATGAATGGAAGCCATTACTAAGAACCATAGATAGAAGCCACCCTATTTTTCCACTTAGCTTCTTGGTGAAAGGATTGATCCTAGTGTACTAACCTAGATCACCCCAAGATTACTCACCATCTGTGTTCCTTTGGTTGTGTCATTGGCACTTCCATGATAAAGCCAACATCTATTGTGGGCAACCATTTTGTGTGAGGTGATGGGACATCAAGTGTGGGCCAAGTTGTTAAGTATTGAGCCTTTGTCATTCTAGGCTAGTAAGTGTTTGAAGTGTTCTCATTGTGATCTACCCATGAAAACATTCTCAAACATTAAACATCATGGTAATGCTCATAGAATTTTTTCATTTTGATATCCCAATTTCTTGTCTTGGCAAGGTTGCTTTTGCCCTTGTGCAAGTTCTTTATGACATGTTTGATCACCTACTATTTGCAAACTTGTCTATTTTCTAATATCACTATGCTTGAAACCAAGAAATTATACTTGCAACCTACAACATTGACCAAATTGCTTTCAAAATAGGATTTTTCACGTTCACTGGTCAAGAGTCATACGATACTAAAACATCATCGCACACCCTCCTGAGAATTGTCGTGCGATATATCATTTCTAATTTTTCATCGCTTGCATACTATAAACTCTATCGCATTACCTACCTAGATTTTGTTGCACCATTGTATGTGAAACATCCTCCTACTACATCGTATCATCCTGTTGTTCTGAGAACTATCACATAGAGTTATTTTGATGTCTCAATTTTGCTTGATGTCTTACTAATTTGTGTCACTTCCAATTTTCCTTGGTCGGTCTAGGTCAAATCTTAGGTACTATGACATGATTCTCAATATCCAAATGAACTCAAATGGTATCAATTTGCACAAAATGACTCTTGGTCTTCTTTCTTCCACATCTCTTATGTCTTCCTAGTCTCCCATTTTCATTTTTTCTCTTCTTCCTTCATGCTTCTTCTTAAACTCTTCATGTCTTCTTGATTTTTTTCCTCTTATTATCTAGTCTACCTTCTGCTATTCATCTCTCCTATTCATTTCTTTCATGCTTGATTCCTCCATTTCCAGAACCATGAATTTCAATTATCTTGTTATGGAACCTCTCTTGAAAATAGATGATCTCAAACTCATTGCCCAATTTGAAGAATTTTATTCCTCTGAAAATCCTTCTAGATATTGCATGGGTGATAAACTTAAGGCAAAAATAAAAGAAAAATTTCTTGAATCAAATGCCTTTGCTAGGATCATAGACATGATCATGTCATGACCTCCTTCTTCCAGACATTCTGCATCGTCTAAATCTTCTCATTCTTCCTCATCTTCCAAGTCTTATCATGACTCTTCTAGACATTATTCACATTCTTCATTATCCAAGTCTTCTTCCTTCACTAGGTCTTCACTTCCCTCTTCTTCACGATCTAGTTCCTCTTCTACTTCTCCCAAGAGTCTTACTTCTCTTATCAAAACATACCATGATGAGAAACTCTTATCATTATCCAAGTCTTCTTCCTTCACTAGGTCTTCACTTCCCTCTTATTCATGATCCAGTTCCTCTTCTACTTCTCCCAAGAGTCTTACTTCTCTTATCAAGACATACCATGATGATACCTCTTCCACAGAGAGTCATGCACCCACATTTGATGATTATGATGACTATGATGATGGACAATGTAGTGATACCTATGATACCTCTATTCCTAAGAGTCCTCCTCATTGTGTGCTCGTGCTTATTGGAAATGGCACATCACATTTGATAGATTGTGATGGTGATCCATATGATTTTGATTTTGAACAAGACTTTGATGATTTCTACCAACAATACCTAGATGAAACATCCACTTCTATTGAGGAATAAAAAATGTACTGAGTAGATATGAAGCGCAAATATCATAAGAATTTTTCCTCTAAGAACTCTCCTGCTGAAAATAAAGATTATACTCTCAAGAAAGATTATGTTGAGGATGTACCTTTTTCTGGTGATGGTTCCCTTCCATCCCCTACTTCCTCCAATACCCATACATTTCCTAAAGCTTCCGAGTCTTCCAAATCCTCCACAAATCTCTCATTCAACAAAGATCCTAATACTTTTCATGCAGTTCCCTATAGTTATCCTCAAGGGCTACCTTTTAAAGAAACTCAAGCTAACCTTCACTTGGCTACAAATACTTTCAATGATGCTAAACCTAAAGAGCCTAAGCCTTTATGTGCTATAATGCCTACTTCAGCTAGTCCTTCACCATCTTTTCTAAAGTCTTCCATACAATTCCAACATGCTTCATTGTCCTTAGAAGTGGCCTAGACTTTGGGCCCCCATTCAGCAATTTATCAAATCCCTGAATCAATATTTTAAAAAATCAACATTTTTCAAATTATATCAATTTCCTTGATCAAATCCTATTTCTATCATTTATTCAATTATTTTCTATGGGCTAACCATCTTATCCTAAGTCTTTATTTATTTAAAAGGAATTTCCTCCCCTTTTATTAAATAAAAAGCCTCCACTTTTCCTCTTATCCTAAGTTGCATAAATAAAGCATTATTCTTATTTTATAAAAAGAATAAAATATTTTTTTGTCTCATATGGACACAAAAGTCAACTCTTATTTTCTCATTGGAGGATATTTGTGCACATGGATTGATCATCTTTCAAGCTCCACCCTTGATTAAATTTTTTGCCTCTTAATCTCCATGGTCCATTCCTTTTCAATTCCTTTAAAAGGAGAGCTCTTTTCTCATTCTTAGATCCCAACTTTTAATACTACTCTTCTGCTGCATGATTTCTTGGAGACTTTGGAGCTTTGGATATCTTCATGCATTTAGCTTTCATTCTTTCATCATAGCTTCATGTTTATGCTTTCATGGCATTTATCTTAGTTTACTTCATGCTCTAGATTAGCTGACATAGCTTAATTAGCAAGGATTTGTAATACTTTTCATTTCTATAGCTCAGTTTGCATCTTCATACTTAGCATAGTTGCATTGCATTTCCATTGTTGATTCTTGAACATATTGGCATTCTTGCCCTTATCTCTTTAAATCTCCCATTGTGTGGTTTACTAGCAAGGGTGCATGCTTCAATAGCTCTAGCTGAGAGCACCATCAACATCCTTGTGACTCCATGCCTAGGGAGCTCTAGGTCACTTTCTCAAGGTTTCCCATTCATGGATTCCCTTGGAAGTAATGACTTAGAGAAGTGCATGATTTAGTGTGTATAATAACATTGTAGAGTATGAGGCACTCATCTTAGGCCTGAAGATAGCTATTCAATGTAACATAATAGAACTGCAAGTGTTTGGAGATTCACAGATGATTATCAAGCAAGTCCTAGATGAATATCAGACAAAGAATGACAAGTTACTACCCTACAAAGAACTGGTGGATAGATTAAAAGAACATTTCCTTAATCTACAGTTCACATAGATACCAAGGCTTCAGAACAAAGCAGCCGATGCAATGGCAACCATCAAATTCTTTTTGGAGATCCCTTGCGATTCAAATCAGTATGAATTTTTAGTCGAGAAGCTACACACACCTTCTTATGTGAATGCCGATGAAGAAATGGTGTGTGTCTCGATTGGTCCTCAGTCCCCATTGTACCATGACATCCATGCATATCTAAAAAATGGTATCATATCTCCCTATCTCACCAACAACCAACGCCAAAACCTAATTCACAGAGCTTCCCGCTATACTCTTATAGCCAACACCCTTTATCATCGAGGATATCACAATATCCTTTCTAGGTGTTTAGATTCAAATGGGGTTGTCCTAGCTTTACAAGAGGTCCACGCTAGAATTTGTGGTGCCCATACAAGTGGCACAGTTCTAGAAAAGTAGTTGCTTCAAGTCGGGTATTATTGGCCAACCATGGAACATGATGCTTGTGATATCGTCAGGAAATGTCTACCATGTCAGCAACATACAAATCTTATTCATGCACCAGCACAAGACTTGCAGCCCATTACGCCACCTTGGCCATTTTCATGTTGGGGCTTCGACCTCGTCGGCTTAATCACTCCCTTCTCTTCCAATGGACACAAGTACATAATAACTGCCAAAGAGTACTTCACCAAATGGGTTGAAGCGATTCTACTCACCCTAACTACTGACATCCAAATATCCAAGTTCATCCTTTACCATATCATTTTCCACTTCGGCATACCATCTACCATCTTCAAATACCATGGCACACCTTTTAAAAACTAGCATGTGGATGATTTGTGTGCCAGACTCCACATCCATCACCATTTCTCCAGTCCATATTTCCTGCAAGGAAGGCCAAGCTAAGGCAACCAATAAAACAATCCTCAAAATCCTCAAGAAGGTTGTCAATGATTTTGGTTGTGACTGGCACCTCCAAATAAATCCCGCCCTTTGGGCCTATCGCACTTCTTATCGCTCTCCCATAGGCACCACCCCATATTCCCTTGTATATGGTGTCAAAGTTGTTCTACCCATCAAGGTTGAGCTCCCATCATTACGAGTCTCCATGAAGAACTACACCGTTGATGAAGACTATCGTGTGGCACGTCTCACACAGTTAGACCTGTTAGATGTAAAGAGACAACAAGCATATGATCACATGGTTGCATACCAAAATCAACTCAAAAGGAGTTATAACAAAAAGGTCCACCCTAGACAGTTCCAGGTCGGTGACATGGATCTCAAAGAAAATCAAAAAGTCCAAGCAAATTGAGAAAAGAAAGGCAAGTTTGAGCCTACTTGGCTGGGGCCCTATGTTGTCATAGCATGCTTTAGCTCCAAACCCTATCAGCTATCTACACCAAAAGGTGAGCCTTTGAATGATCCAATCAACATCATACATCTAAAGAGGTTATATGCCTGATCTAAATCCTACATATTTAGAAAATCCATAAAATTTGGAAAAAATAGAAAAAATACAAAAATAAATAAATAAGAAGCAAAAAGAAAAAAATAAAAATAATTGTCCAATGGTGAAAACTTGGCAATTCAAGCACCTTGGACAAGTATGTTGGTGAAAACTTAGCAAAAAGGTGCAATACATAGTGGACCGAGTCATTATCTCTCAAACTCCCATCCCCATCCCCACCACCATCCCACAACATTCCTCTTTTTTAATCCTCAAGCAGATCTGCAATCCTTCCTGTATATATCCTATATAGCGAGATCCTCCTATCCCAAATCTTGAGCTTCTGTACATATCAGTTGTAAAAATCTCCCCGTCTATTGTACATATCATTGCATCTTGTTATACATATCCTTATCAGTCTTGCAGTAACATTTGATTAGAAATCTTGTCCTACCCAGCCTTGCACTTCAGTGACATCAATTGTCAACTATCCTTGCTCATAGCAGTTATTCTTGAACTTCATCATTTGCTAGCGAACAAGAACACTCATTCTCTCATCAATCAACAGGTCCTTGAGGATGTATCCTTCCTCCTATTAGACCTAATCTTCCACCAATCACACCAAGTCTGTGTCAATGTATCCTTCCACATGTTTAGACCAATCTTCCCACCATCAATCAAATCAGTCACATCAATCTCTCTCCTTGGCAAAGGATGTCTTTTGGAGTTCTCATTTTGGTCTTGGATTTTTTCCTTTAGATCTTGTTAATCTTTTATGGCTTCTTATTGTTCTCTACTCAAAGTCACCATGATCCTTTATATCATGGTGCGCTGCAAATGAGGGTGATCTGGGGCATGATCTTTTGATCTTTTACTTATGCCTGTGAGTCAGTCGGATATGACCCTTGCACGGTTCACATGTGATCTTCTTGGTTACATTGTGCACTTGGGAAATGTCATTTGTTTGTGGTTTCTCCAGCATCATTTCTACCATGCTTCTTCATGGATTCATGTATGATGCTAGGGCAAGTCTGCATGTCTTTTTCATGTCAGTCCTATGAAACATTGGTGACAAGGCCTTGTGATCCTGGTATCCTCGGTAGGTCTCTTTTGTTGCTATATCAAATTAGGTTGTTCTCTCCACATTTTCACTTGGAGCTCCTGAAATCCCCCATCTTGCATCATCTAGATTAATTTTGCATCTTGCATCTTCATGTAGCTACATCCTACATTTTGCATTCCATCTCACCTTACATTCATCCACCTTTTCTCTTGTAAGCTTGGTTCTTTATCTCCCCTTCTTCCTTGGTATTTCCCTTTCTATTTCCTTTCAAGAAAATTCCACAACATGTACTCCTTGCATTATTTTCTTGAGGGGGCACAACCCCTTATTCCTCTAAATTCTAGCCTGGGGCATCTTATTTTCTT